>CAHIKZ030000270.1:1562500-1660000 GCA_903632075.3 Acanthosepion pharaonis
CGCCTAAACCCACTCCATAAATATCGACTCTCAGTATTCAACCCACCATAACCCACCCCCATTTATATTCTCTCATATATGATAGCACCATTGCAAATAATGAAGAGTCACACAAACGGTGAAACTTTGAGTGCTGATATTTACAGGTGCAGGTTTTGATGCTAAAGTGCTAATGTTGTTGTTGGATTTAAAGAGAACAAGTATAATATTATGATTGTATTTTGCTGTTCATTAGCATCATGATTAGTACTGAAATTAATATAGATTTCCTTCTTTATACTTATTTATATCATTTGGTTTAAGAGATATCTCTTGTGACTCATTACTACTATAAAGATTTCAACCCTTGCTTGGTTCAAACCTTAATGTTTTTATTCTTGAGTGATCTCAGCTTTATAAATATCTTTTATATCATTTTGCTTTTGTCAAATTTATAAGCACACAAATGTGTTAAGAACAAGGAATATTGTAGAAACTCAAGGATTCTGTTTTGTTTTGTTTTTGTGTTTTTGCTCTACTTAGAAATGTTATTCAAGTTTATGCTGAATGTAGAGATAAAAATTTAGACATCAGCTTTTTGAAAGTCAGTGTTTGAAACTGGTCAAATCATGTTCACAGGCATTTTTGCCATTTCTCTTCTAAAGCATCTTGGTAAAAAAAAACCAAAAAAAAAAACAACCTTGTCCATGCTCATAAAATCAAGATTTATGGAACTCTCTGTGTCCATTTTTATCAGTTTTGTGCACTGCTTATTTTGCTGAATCAAGTTGTTGGAAAGAGGACAAATGGGGAAGCAATTTTTCTCCCTTTTTCAACTTAATTTTTTTTTTCTTTCATCTTCCTTCTGATATTTCACATTTTATGATATTCTATCTCATGAACAACAATGACAAAAAAAAAAATAATAATAATGTCCAGGAAGGAAAAAGTTCCATGTTGGTATGATGTAATGTCCACATTCAGACAAAAAAGTTGTGATTTATAGAAAGTGTTGTCTTCCTTTACAATCACAATATTTTTTTTCTTTGATTTCTCTTTTTCTTTCTTTTTTTTCTTCATTTCATTCTCTACATATTCCTTTCTCTCCCTCTTTTATCACCTTTAGTGTGATGAGGATTTTATTTCATGTTACTTTCAAGGGAACATTAACATTATTATTTATTTATTTTTTTCAAACCTGTGTAAATTCTTTTTGTTATTTTCTAGCCAGGAATACTACCATTATTATTATGGTGGTGTATCATGTGAGGTATTTGATTCCAACTTTTGAACTGGTTGAATATGATTGATTATCACAGAATCCTTTTTACCCTGTCTTATATAAAATTTTATTTGCATAAATATATATATATATATATATATATATATATATATGTAATAATAGACTATGATCCTCGTTCATTTTTGAAAACATATCTTAATTTCTGGGAAATAATCAGGTTTCGACAGATCCATGTTAGAAAGAAGCCCATATATAACTTTTATTATATGCCACACTCAAATACACATACATATGATGTAAAGATACTGAGGCCCCTCCACTTGCATATAGTTTATGTTTTGCAAAGATGACTTACTCACTAACTTCCTTGTTGTTTCTCTTATTTGTATATATTTGATAATAGAATCTTTTTTTGCTTTTTTTTCTTTCACTTATTAGAAGCTTATGTGTAAATAAATAAAAAATAAAGTAATCATTAGAATGAATACTTTGAACATTTTTCTGTTGCGTTGTTAATAATAATGATCAGTTTTTGAAACTGAGGTTTCTCGTTTTCATAGGTTGAAAAATGTTAACATTGCTTCAATTGTTTCTGCTACCAAACTAGCACCACATTAACCTGTTTGCTGGTATGAATGCAGTAACTCACCTTTGCTAATCATCAGTATAATTCCATGAACAAGATAACTCTTACGATATTATTTTGCAAGATGATAGCATCACTTGAGCATATTTACTTTGATGATAATTTGTGAATGTTTACACAAGTTTGTATAGATTCAGATTTTATTTCCTCATTTAAATTAAAATATTTTAACACATTTATGTATAAGTTACATTTGTTAGATATTCTGTTGTACATATTTATATGAAAACAAAACCGGTTGAAAAACAATATAAACTTTTGCTTTTCTTCAATTTTTACAGGATAAACAATGCAGGAGTTAGAAAAAAATATACTTACCATTAAAAAAAAAAACAAAAAAAAAAACACGTGTAGAGTGAGTGGCCATTGTTAAATGTAAAATAAAATGACAGAACTGTCCAAGAAACAGAATTGACAAAGTTAGCAATAAAAAGAAAAAAGAACAGGGTAAAAAAAATAATATAAAGCAACTGAACAATATATGTAAAGTAAATTAACAGCAATAAGGCAAAGCAACAGTAATATAGCAAAATGTTCACAAACTAAAAATTGGAGTTGATACATAAGTACAAGTTCAAACAAATGAATGTAGTGTTCTGACTTTAAGACCAGACTGACTGGGATTGAGTCAGATGAAACCAAGAACTGGCTTATTTTATTGGCTAGGAAGAAATCCCAGCATGCATCTCTGTTGTTTTGCCTATAAATTGGAGAGACGAAAGTATTCTGTAGTCATTCCAAGAAACATTGGTACCAAGATTCAAACTATTTGAAACAATGAAAACATTTGCTTTTCATCAAGTTTTACAAAATAAACAATGCAGGAGTTAGATTTAAAAAAAAAAAATATACTTATCATTAAAAAAGGAAAAAACAAAAAACTGTACTTCTAAATCTATCCTTGTCAAAGTTTTATGCATATAGAATCTTTTATTTTTTATACATTTTATATACATTTTCCTATGCATTCATTTACTGTCTAAAAATAGTTCTGAGGAAAGAGCAAATTTTAAAACTAGACTTAAATATTTCAATTGAAATATAGGATATTTTTGCAACTTTGACATTTCTATTAAGTGAATCAAGAATAGTCACAATTTTGCTTTTGGTACATTGGTTTATGGCACATAAGAGGAATTTTGCTGAAAATCAGTTTTGTATGCCATTAAAATATAGTGCTTTGTTACTTTAATTAGTCATTTTATAATGTTGAAAAACCTCACATTATAAACTTCTTGAGTAAAAATCAAGATTTTTGAAACTTCATTATTCCCTGATGCTTTTGCTGTCAATATGTTACATTATTTATTGCACATCGGTACAAACCACGTTTAGGTAGGTTCTCTCTCATCATTTACTATAACATATTCAAATCATTTAAGCTAATTATTTCTGATAAATTGGGAACTCAAAAATCCCTTGCTATGTAAAAACAATGTTATTTATCTCCTTTAGGAGATTCTAACTCTAATATCAGTAATGGCAAACAACCTTAAAGTCTTACACTGACCACACATAACTTACCACATATCAAAACTTATTGCAATCCATGCACATATTGATCGGCATATCACGAACAACAAAAATGAAATTATCATCATAACTCTAATATTAGTAGATACTAGCAGTAGAGCCCGGCGTTGCCCGGGGATGTAACAGTAAGAGATAGATCAAGTATCGACCATCATAAAGACTGAAAAATAAGTTTTTGGGGTTTTTTTTTACGAATTGGTCAAACTCAAACAAAAACATTGTTTTCAATCGTTATGAGTCTACTGATTGAATAGAATTTTATTATAAAGAATTGTCTTGTAAATGGAATTTTGAAAGCATTCTGAATGTAAAAAATAAAAAAAAAAGTGTGCAAGACAATAAGAAACACTACCTGCCAAAAAAAAAGTGAAGTTTTGTTGAAATCGGTTGAAAATGTAGAAAACCGATCCCATATATAAACGAACACACACACACACACACACACAAACAACCTGGGTTTTATAATAAGTATAACTCGATATGAGTTGTCCCACTTTCATTCTTGCAACAGTCATGCCTCTTAATCGTGTTTTCAAATTGATTTTGTGCAAAAACAATTGTGTTTTTCCAATTTTTGGCACTGTCAGAACCACCGCAAGGTAATTTTATGCAGTCCTGTAAAGTTTTGTTGAAATCGGTTGAAAAATGTAGGAAATCCAATCCAATATATAAACATGCACACACACACACACACACAATCTGTGTTTTATAATAAGTAAGATAAGAAAATCATTTTTTTTTTTAACTACCTGGCGATCTTTAAAATTTAAAGTATTTTAATCATTCTAATATTTCATTGACTTTTACATTATCTTTATAGGCTTATTTACAAAAATGTTTGAAGAAATGTTAAATTACCAATAATTTAAAAAAAAAAAACATTTGTAAAATATTTTGTTTAAATTCTCTGAAGCAAATCAGTGTGTTTTCACTGCAAAAAGACACTCAAATTTCTCATGCTAATTTATGGTACATAGTTCTTTGAAGCCAAAATATGATTTTTAACCAAAATTTTGAAGGTTCTAAAAAAGATGTTAAAAAAATTAATTTTTATATAAAAAAATTCTTTTGGTCTTTCCTCTTAATAAAACAAAGATTTTGAGAATAAAACTTAAGTTTTTGTCATCTTTTCATCACATGCTCATTTTTTAACAAATCTTTGGAGGTACCTACCTATCTACCTACACATACACACATATATGTATATATACACACACACTTTATTTTAGGATATTACATTAAAAAAAATGTCAAAATCAATACATAATTGCAGTCATGTTTCAATGTGTATCAACGCATCTCATGAGGCGATTGTAAATTACTGACAAGTGAACAACTGCAATTGTGTAGCAATTTTGACATGTTTTTTATGTAATATCCTAAAATAAAGAATATTGCTCTACTATTTTAAATTAAATGTTATGATATCTGTCTATACTTCTGAGATTAGGTATTATGTACACTATTTACATTATTCAAACTATTGTCCTCATTTTTGTTGCTATATTTATCACAATGCTTCAGCCTTTGTGTGCTCCAGCCTTCTTCAAGGACACATGGCACAGTGGATAAAAGCATTAGATCCAGTGACAGGACCCCAAGTGTGTCCTGGTTAAGGTAGTGGAGAACTTCAAAAGGGGAATTAACAAGAGATAACTGATAACTGACATCCATCTTTTTATTTTTCAATATATATATTTTGAAATAATGTTCTGGATTTACAGTAAAACAAATGTTAAAAAAAAACAAACAAAAAAAAGTGTCTCTGATTTAATTTATTTTTTTCTGTTTCTTCAGATGATTATCATATTGATGTTCCAGTCCCTGCTAGTCTAGCATATCCTCTCCCTTGTACTCCTCAAGTCACTCCTTTTTGACCTCCTGTCTTCAGATTATTATCTTTTTGTTTTATTTTTGGGTTTTGGGTTTCACATCAACTAACCTTCTTTAGATATCATTTTTCTTTCCTGTTCACTGAATGGGGGTTTCAAATCAGCCAGTCCTCTCTAATTTCACATACTTACAGCCATCCAAAATGATTCCCATTAACACAGTTATTTCATGTATGTTTATGATAGATGGGGTATAAAATAAGCAAAACCTTGAGTTCTAAAAATAAAAATATTAAAGTTTGAAGAATGAATAAATACAAAAAAAATGACTTAAATTTTACTGTATTACATTTTTATTTAAACATTTCATTTAAATCACCTGGAATAATTTTACATGGAAAATGTCCTTAATTTTCATGCCATACTTTAAGAATTGTAATCTAGGCATTCATTTTCTGTATAAACAAAAATATTAGCATACTAGCAGTAGAGCCCGGTGTTGCCCGAGAATATAACAGTAAGAGATAGATCAAGTATCTACCATCATAAAGATTGAAAAATAAAATTAACAAAGATTATTGTTTAAGGTTGACGGACACGCATGTCTTAATTAGTTTTTTTTTTTTTTTTTTTTTTTTTTAACAAATTGGTCAAACCCAAATTCATACAAAAACATTGTTTTCAATCGTTATGAGTCTCTACCGATTGAATAGAATTTTATTATAAACAATTGTCTTGTAAATGGAATTTTTAAAGCATTCTGAATGTAAAAATAAAGAAAAAAGTGTGCAAGACACTACATGCAAAAAAAAAAAAGTGAAGTTTTGTTGAAATCGGTTGAAAAATGTAGGTAGCCTTTCTGTAATCTTTTAGTTTTACAATTTATGATTTTTACTTATTGAATACAGTAAAAAAAATTGCATATTTTGCTTGTGGTGATTCATAATTAGAATTCTGATTTGAATATATTTTCCACTCGTTGTTTCTAATACAAAAAATATTAACTTTATTTGGGTTTATTAATTATGATCTAACAAATCTTATTCATTTAGTAGCCTTTCGGCTTTCTTTTACAATTTGATTTTTACTTATTGAATACAGTAAAAAATTGGACACCATGTGTATTTAAAGTAGTTTCCCGTTCCAGTTATTATTTTTAGTTAGGACTTGTGTATATTTAGATTTCATTACCTTTCCCTAAAGATAAAGAATTTATCCGATGTTTGTATTCGTACAATCAGTAGAGATCGTTAGATTATTGTTTAAGGTTGACGGACATGCATGTCTCAATTAGTTTTTTCTTTTTTTTACGAATTGGTCAAACTCAAACAAAAACATTTTTTTCAATCGTTATGACTTATGAGTCTCCCGATTGAATAGAATTTTATTATAAATAATTGTCTTGTAAATGGAATTTTTAAATAATTCTGAATGTTAAAAATAAAGAAAAAAGTGTGCAAGAGAATAAGAAACACTACCTGCCAAAAAAAAAAAAGTGAAGTTTTGTTTTATCAGCTGAAAAATATAGGAAATCCGCTTCCATATTTAAAGGAACCCACACACACAAACAACCCGATGTGAGTTGTCCCCCTTCCATTTTCACGATGTCTCTTAATCGTGTTTTCAAATTGATTTTTTGCAAAAACAATTATATTTTTCCCATTTTTGGCGCCGTTAGAACCACCACAAGGTAATTTTATGTAGTCCTGTGAAGTTTTGTTGAAATCGGTTGAAAAATGTAGGAAATCCGATCCAATATATAAACGTTACAGACACACACACACACAATCTGGGTTTTATAATAAGTAAGATTCCAACTATTCACAATAAAAAAGTTTTTAAAGTCTTTAGCAAAAGATTTTCTCATGTAATTTTCATTTACATTGGTGACTAAATTTATCCATGTCTGTTGAATCATTTTTTTTTTTTTTTAAATTTTACCATTTATTTTCAATTTTAGTTTATGATAAGCAGAAAACATAAAACAAAATGACAAAAAATATAATTTTCTTGCTTTGTTTATTAAATCAAAATTAGATCTTTCATATTTTTTCATATTTAAATTTAGATATTTGTATTACCTTTCAGTTTAAATTAAAATTAGATTCTGAAATGGCTGGACGTAATCGTAGGTTCTATGCTATAGGTTTGATGGGTAAATTGTCGCCATTTTATGTTTGTAATTTCATGCAAGCATGTTTTGTTTTTTTTCCAACTGCACAGTATAGTAAGTTTGTTTCAATATGAACATTTCAGAATGTTTGGGTGTAAATCTGGGGATAGTGCAGAGGATTTGGAAAGAGTTGGATGAGTCTAATGGTGATTATGAAGGTACAGCAACTGGGAAAACTCTGATCTTTTCTGATAAGAAAAAAAAAACTCCCAAATTTGTTGGTGAGGCCTCAGACTCAATACAGAAACCCACATCAAGTACCTTGAGGAGGTAGTGCTGCCCTGGGCAAGAGGGTGGCTGCTGGAAGACCCTATATCTGACAACAGGAGCCTGCACCATGCCACACAAGCAGGAGAACTGAGACATGACAGTCAAACTGTCACCCCCCTTATATCTGACCACCTAACGCCCTAGACTGCAACTCCCTAGACTGTGGGGTGCAGCTGAGCGAGAGACCGACAAAACTCTTTGTCACACCTCAGATGAACTGAAAGCAAAGATTATGGTAGCATTTACCAACTTAAAACAAGGAGACCATCCAGAAGAGTTGCAGGAGATTCTGAAGTCATCTGGAGGTTGTGGTTGATGCCAATGATGATTTTTATTGAACAAATTTACTCTTGAGTATTTCAAAATATTTTTGTGTAATTATGGTAAATATATATTGAGATATCAGTGTTATTTATTTATCCATCACACCCCTTGTGTGTGTGTATACATACATACGTGTGTGTGTGTGTGTGTGTGTGTGTGTGTGTGTGTGTGTGTAAAGTGAAACTAAAACTTGCCAAGATTCTTAATCTTGATTTGCTGTAAGAGACAGACTGAGTTAATTTGTCTTGTAATCATTCATTGATTGATGGCAGCTTCTCTTCTACCTGATTCTCTCTCTCTCTCTATTCAGTTGAGCATTTGAAGTTCAATGTCAACCTTTTCAAAGGAATCTCTTTTTCTCTTTGCTGCTGCTACTGCTTTTTTGACACATTGGGAGTGGTTATTGTTTGGGGTTTGTTATGATCAGCTTTTCACATGACCATCATTACTGGTTTGTGGTGTAATTAAGTGCACAGGATTGGCAGTTTGTATTGAAAATAAAACAACCATTTCAAGTTCTTTACTAGTATGCAACAGTTGGCTCCCCTTTTGTCTGCCATTGATTCTTCTCTAAAGCTTTTCTACTTTTCATTGTCTGGCCATTCTTTTAACATAAGCCCTGCTTCATTTATTGGACAATGAAGTCTTCATCTCTCAAGTCAACGTGTCTTAAATGTGATTTCAAGCACAAATTAATTACATGGTTTCATTAAAGCCTAAGAGGCTATTAAAGTCGGATAATTTTTATAATTGTCTTTTTGTAAAGAAATGATATGTTCCTCTATTTCTATTCCCTTGAACAAATTTGATAAAGTTAGTTTGGGCCCATATTTTGTGATGTGATGTTTGATACTATGTTCTCTTTTTCAAAGAAGTAACGAAAAGACGACAGATATATAGAATTGAAAATTGGTTTATCTAGCTTTAGTATATTTTTCTTTTTTTCATATCCTCTTTTCACAAAACTGTAATGAAAGTAGATATGATATACTTATATATTTTTTTGCTTCTATTTCAGGTGAGTGTACATTAACCTTGATGTTTTGGGGTAAGCATGAAATCTGACATCATTTTTATTTTTTGTCATTTTCTTCATTTTGATACTGTTTCCTGATCTGACAAAATCCTGGAAATTAGCAAAAAAATACATATTGGAAAATTTAAAAACCCTGCAAAATTTTTTTTTTTTAAATTTGAGAACATTTCTATATAATAGATTTTCTTGCACACACCTAACCACAGTCTCTGCCTCTTACTTGACCACTGTTAGTGATTCCCTCTCTTGTGTACTGTCTCTATCTCTTCCTGTCAGGCTTGGCCACCCTTTCATGTAATGGATTTATTCCTTTCATTTCTCTGAAATTTTTGGCTCTTAAAATATAAGGAAATATTTCATATCAAATTTTGTAATTTTATTTCATCAGATTCATTTTTAACAGATGAAAACTGCTTATGATAAAATGAGACTAGAGCAGTGTGAGAAAAGAGACTTTTTTTTTTTTTATTTGAAGTTATTTGAATTGAGTGCAAACTTCTTATCAAGTCAGTGGCTTATTTTAGAAGAGCCTGAAATAAACATAAAATATAAAAAGTTATACATGCCTAGAGTAAAAGTATTTTGCTTTTGGATTAATAATTTAAAAAAATTGGTCTGCATTTATTTTTGTGTTCTGTGATAAGATGACAAATGTATAAAATATCCACAAATGCAATTGTATGAATAACAATGAAACTGGATGGTTACAAAATCCGAGATTCTGGTATAAAAAATTAAACATATCCATTTATTGATGATTTCACACACACACGATATTGTCAATAATAACTTGAATATTTTTCTTTTTTGAATAAGAGGCTTTATTCAATGATGTAAACAAAAACATTGTGTAAATAAAAATGTATATTGGGAAATGGAGACAATGCAATCAGTCACTTAAAACAGTTGTTTGACCTAAAGCTCTTGAGCCTTTCTTTTTTCTTTTTCTTTCTTTAATGATATTAAAATGTATATTTTCAGAAAAGATTGTTGATTTTGTTCCAATAACCAGTTGCTAATATTAGGAAATCTCACCTACAAAATGAATGTATTCTCTTGATTTGATATTCTCCACAAACTCCAGAAGATTTAAACAACCAGTTTCATGTTGTTCCTTACTACACAACTGTAAATCTATCTTGTTTAATCTTGAGATATAGACAGTTGAAACCAAATTCTTAGCTGTCCAATGTCTGCGTTTACACTCGACAACTGCTTGAATATAGAGCCAATATGGGCTAATCTGAACAGATGATGATGTTCCTCACTTTGAAAGAAAGATCTAATTTTGTATTGAATGTTGAGTACTTTAACAATTTGTCTTCTTCTGATTGTTCTCACCACCATTCTTGATTTGATCTTGACAAACTCTCATGCTTGCTATCATTCTTTAAGAGATTTTTTTTTCTCTTTGATGAAGATATCATTCATTTACTGTGTTGCAGTTTGAACACTTACTAATCAACATATCACACCAACCAGCAATATGACTGACACATTCTAAATATTAGTAGATAAGTATTTCACCAATTAATCAGTTTGTAATCCTTAATTTAATTAATTTTAAAGACTGGAAAAACATTGTATTAATGAAAAGCTATCAAAAATGGAATAAACTGAAATAATGTCTAAGATAAATGAAGATTCTTCAACCAGGAATGTAATAAAAAAGGATGACTGATTATGAAAAAGGAAAAGTGACTAATTGGCAAAAGCTGAAATGACCATTTACTAATTATTAGCTGGTTAGGAGATGATACCTAAGAGTAAAATACTAAAATACTATAGACAATTTATCATAAAAAAGAACTGAAAATACTTTCAGCTGTTCTTTTCAAAAAGAAAAAATCCATACGAAATACAATATCTCTCACTATATGGAACCCATTTTGAATGTTCTTTTTAAAAAAAAAAAAATTTCAGAATTTAATATCTTGACTCTTAGGTGCATATTGTTACAAACCTTTCTACACATAACATCACTTGTATTTGATGCAATATGTTTAAATTATAACTCTTTAAAAAAATAAAAATCCAAGTATAAAGCAAATAAACTATTATCTCTATTGTAACAGATAACAATCAGTGTTCTGATGATGACTACAGGATGTTCCGAAATACTGAAACCTGGTTCTCTATAAATTTGATCTGATGTGTAAAAAGCCTTAAGTATGTTATGTAAAACACATGGATGTGTGCATGTATTTGTATGACTGAACATCTCTATGGGTTGATATGAGTACAACCTAAGTTGTGTTTAGCTGCTTTTATTCTGTTTAATTAATCATAAAACTAAAAAGAAGTTCAATTCTATTTGTTTTTGCCATACAGCTGTGAATTGGAAATGATTACAAGAAACAAATAGACACTCATCTGCAATTCTGATAAATCATCAAAATGCCTAATGGAAACAATTCAAAATCAACACCAGAATATTTTGAAAGGCAACTTTTAGGCTGAGTTTTAAGCTGTTGTGTTAGAATAAACATTGTGAATTTATTGTATTAATTTCCAATATTAACCCTTTTCAATTTGAATTCATCTCCCTCCATTTTTGTTTTTTCCCTTCATTTGATAATTGATAAAGTAGGATACTCAGGTAGTCTGTCTCTCTGTCTTTCTCTCTCTCTCTCTCTCCCCACATGCACACACTCTCCCTCCTCTCTCTCCCACATGCACCCCCTTCCCTCTCTCCCACATTCACACTCCCTCTCACTCTCACAAAAATTTGAGTGAAAAAATGATTTGCATATCCAAATTTTCATTTTCTATTTAAATGTGTATTCCAATAAGAAAAATAATTTTGCCTGTTAATCTCTTTGTAAATATTCAGAATATATTTTTAAATATACATTTCAATGTATCACTTTTATAGATCAAAACAATTTTTTAAATATAAAAAAAAATAAATTCCATTGTTTTGTGCATTTAGTATACCATTTGAACAAAAATTTATTAACTATTAAGATCATTTGTTGCATATTTTCATATTATGTTACTTTAACATTAATTCATGACACTTTTTAAATATTTATTTTCATTATCTTACTTTTTCATATAAAAATCTATTTGTTGTATAATAAAAATGTAAACAATGTCAAAATTAAGGTTATTTTCCACCAAACTGGTCAACATTTAACCACAAATTCTATTGATTTTTATGATCATAGTTCTGATGTGAATTTTTATTAGCATTCAAAGAGCTTTCTAAAGACAGATATCTTGACCATATTGGAAGATATGAAAATGTTAGCATTAATGGCAAGTAACAAAATCTGTTATTTGGAATTTGGCACAACTGCATAAAACCCTTATAATGCAGGCCACAGTCAAAAGTCCACCACACAATTTTGTACATATCCTGCCATAAAGGAGACAAATTTGTTGTCAAATTTTAAAAAAATTGAAGATAAGGTTATTGAGAAATTAAAGGTTACGGTCAGGGTCAAATTATATTTTTTCACCTTTAAACCATTAAAGATCTTCTTTTAAACTTATCTAAGTGCTTTAAAATGGTATATAATTTGGCTTTGTAGGTGAAAAAATAACTGATATTGATATTTAAACTTTGACTATTTTCCAAAATTCACTTTTTTGTCAAAGGTCAGGCTGGTAAATGTTGTTAATACTATTTATTATAAACAGAGCATTTACTTAAATATTTGTATCTATAAAAAAGAATATATAAACATAAAAAAATGTCTTAAAATATATATGCACACACACACACACACATATATATATATATATATATATATATATATATATATAAAGAGGGTGTCTATGAAACTCTAGAGTCAGGATGCTGAAGGTAAACACCAAATATGGTTTTTAATTATCCTATGTTAACTGAATGATTTTGATCCATTTTCTTCCATCCAGAATGGTGGTTTGGAAAAGATAATAATGGTTCCTTGACCATTGTTTTTATATTTAACTTTGATCTCTTTCACTTTTTTTCATTCATTATATTGGAAAACATTTTTATGAGAATGCTTGTATTGATTCTAACTTTGTCTTTCTGAAATGGCATAACTAATACCTTTTTGTTTTTAATCAAATGATTTTCAATTTTAAAAGTCAAAATGTTTTCTGTTTTTATGTAACATATTCCCCCAGGTTTACGTTTTAAGATGTTTAAATCTGTATGTATTAGGACCCATGTTTGAAGCAGTTCTTCCTCTCCTTGAGGAAGACCCATTGCCTGCTATTTGCTGGTTACAAAACAACCTTTTAATGTATAACTCCTGAAGCCACCTTTTTAATAAAAAAAAAACAAAACAAAAAACTACCAGAATTAGATGAGTGAACGCCATCTTTAACTTTTAATAAAATCAAATAATTTCCAGTGTCTTTTCTATTTTCCTTAACTTTCCCTGCCTTACAATTAAACATCTACTAGTTAGTCTTTTAGGGGGCACAATGTTATTGTTCAGCGGATAAAACTAAGTGAGTACAATGGCCGTTACTAATAGGGACATAAACAATTAAAGCTATACAGACTTTCTTATTGATCATTATTTTTGCTGTTTTTGACACAAGAAATTATCCTGCCATAGGAAAAAAAAAACTTCCTGCTCTTTGCAGAATGTGAACCCAGTTTAGCTCATATATATATGTGTGTGTGTGTGTGTGGGGGGGTATTCAATTTATATTATTTATTTTATTTTTTTTTTTATTACCCGTAAGCTTCACCCTATACAAGGCCCAGGGGCCACTCGAGGTAGAGGGTTACATTAGCAGTGGAAGATAATGGTTGACCCCAGACTTGAACATGTTGAGATTGTAGTGATCGAGGAAACATCTACTTGGTTTGGTTTGTTTTTGTTTTGTTTTACGGCATATCAACCTCAATGGGTCATTTAAAGCTGACAACTTTTTTTTTCTTTTTTTTTTTCCTGGCAATATTTTTTTTTGTCAAAAATTTTTTTCTTCAAAAATGTATAGCTGGTAATTTTTTTAAAAATGTATTGCTGGTAATTTTTTTTTTCCAAAAACGTATTGCTGATAATAGTTTCTTTTTCTTCAAAAATTTATTCCTGTTAATAATTTTTACAAAGTATTTCTGGTATTAAAGCATGTTTTTACACTTTTATAATGCATTTTAGCTCAGTCTCGGTGGACCCGGGAACACCCGCAATTAAGAGGTGGTTCCACGCTCCTCAAAACCTTTTGATCAGAGGCCTTGCTGTTAGACGTAGTTTATCGTCTTACCCTGGACGCGGATGTAGTTTATCGTCATACCCAGGACGGGAAATATCTTCTTGGGAGTCAGTTCCACAGAGCAGTGGTTTGCAGGAAGAAGCTGTTAGAATGGAACTTACTTCTCACCAATGGAGTACGGAGGAAATGTCGGTGGTTTGCTACTATGTAAGTGGCATTGTATGTATGTCCTTGCTGTGAAGGTTTGAATTGGTGGGAGACGGGAATGTAGTTTGTCTGAGCACTTTCTACGAAAGTAACAATAGAGCAGCAAGAGGCTTGCCACATCCCACCTGTGGAAGAGATATTAGAAGGTAGAGAATTAATACTGGACTGAATTTTAATGTTGAAGCCATGGAGCAGATACAACTGACCCAATTCTTATTCCTTCCTTTTGACCCTAAACCATCCTATTTTTTAAATTTTTCTTTGCCCTCATATTTCCTCACTTCCACAAGATTTGATAAAATTATCCAAAGAGGATGGAACTTACTTTGTGGATCACTCTTGAAAGGATGCATTCCCAATCACTACAAGTTGTGGATTAACTGTTATCTTTCCTACATATCCTCATAAACTGCACTTCTTACCTCCTAATCTTACCCCCATGCAACAACCCTGAAGGCTTATGGCCACATGACACTAAAACACTGATTCATGTATGATCATCGAAATTAAGCAATGTTGATCCTGGTCAGTACCTAGATGGGTGACCGCTTGGGAATACCAGGTGCTGTAAGCTTGGATGTGTGCGTGGTATTATGGATAATGTCTTGGAATTGGCAAATGGAGAGCCGAGTTCAAATTCCTGCTAGGTTCCTTATTTTCCCTTACTCACAAATACCCTTGGGAAAGGTATGAATTCACTTCTTCTCCTCCAGGGTTTATTCATAGAACTTGTATCATTAAACCATTATTAACCCCCCTCCCCCCTCCAAAAAAAATGAAATTCTTATAATCTAAAAATATTTTCTGGCTTTAAATAACCTGCATGGGTTGACAAGCCATAGAAAATCAATCAACAAACTAGTGTGGCTCATTAACATAAAAAAAAAGAAAAAAAGCTTATCTCGCTTGATAATTGCTTTTATCCTCAGAGTAAGGCCAGCCACCTAAATTGTCAAGAATCGATTTGTTTGAATTGTGATTAGGTTTATAACAAAGAATCTAATCCAAAACCACCATTTCCCCCCCCCCACCGACTTTCCTACATATTTTCCTATTGCCCATTTTGACCTGGTACAATGGTTAGAAGGATTCTCTCTCTTGTCTACTTACAACTAAGAAGTGAGTTTGATCTTCACTTGGTAGTTCATACTTCCAGCCTTATGCCACATCTCAGCTATGCTTCATTATATATTTTCATATATGGAAGGAAAAGAAGCTGTTGTCAGTTGACCCATATAGGTGTTGATATTCCAAATAAGCATCTCTTCCCTGTGTCACTTTTGTAAACCACCTGTAATTTTTGCTTTCTCTCAAGTTTCTCCTCAACGTCTTGTCTGTCTTGATATAGGCCAGGCTTCCCTTCCTCCTCCTCCTCCTCCTCTGCACAGCTCTTTGATAAAAGTTTTCATTGATAACCTTTAGTGTTATCTTCAACTTACTGCAAATAATTCAAATGTCTTGCTGCCTATCTGTAATAGAATCTCTTCTCAGTATGACAACAATAAAACAATAGACAAACTTTGAAAAAGTCTGTTTCATCTTTCTCACAGCTCTGTTTATATCATTTTTTTTTTTTTTGCCTGTAACTCACCAGATACTAGTCTTCTTTCACTTGATATTGTCTTAATATATATATAGTCAGTAATTCATTTATATAGTCAGTACTCCTTTCATTTGTAATCTTAATGTCATATTCTATGATAGTGTGTGTGTGTATATATATATATATATATATAACCAAATGGATAAATATAGGTAGATGTATGAGTGAGTGAGCGATCGCATACAAAAACATAAATACTCTATAGTGTAAGAAAAAACAGTGTTATTTAATATATATTAAAAAATATACATAAAACCTTGCATTTATTGTGAGGTAGGATATATATATATATATATATATATATATATATACTGGTGGATTAAAAAAAAAATTCTTTAGAAATAGATATATAAGTGCATACAAATATATTAGTATGAATATACGTACATAAGTATTTAAAAGTTGAAAATCTGTACCAATCTATACAACTGCTCACAACAGAAAAATCAATTAAGGTGCACCCAAACCTAAAAGACTTCCTAAAAGCTTAAAAAAAAAAAAATCCAACACAACAATTTTCTTATAGACAAACCAAACTGAATTCCTGAATATTGGCCTGAATTGTCACCTTCATCATGACCCTCTCCAAAAGTATTTAAAAGAGAATGTATGTGTTTGTATGTGCTTAATGATTTTTTAAAGCACAAAGACACAAGGGGTTACTGTGTGTGACAGAAAAAAAAACATTAAGGGGAGAGAACAATAAAAGAACAGAAATTAAGACAGAAGATAATGGTTGACATTGCATTTAAATTTTTGACAGGAAAGCTGGAAGATAGTTCCACAAGTGAAAAAGAAGAAAGTATTAACATAGAACTTATGGTTGCATCTAGCAATTTCAATGATAAAATGAAACCTAGCTACCAATCTCGTACAGTGCTTAAATTCATAAAGTCCAGGTACCAAAGAGGAAAGTTCATCTGAACAATAACCATGAAAATATATGTAGAAATAAATGGCTCAGTGAAACAGTTATGGTAATGGGGAAGTGACTGAAGCCGAGATGCCAGATCAGGATCAATAACATTGCAGATTTTTTGGATCTTATCAAGAATTTCTAAATACATAGCAGAAGAACCAGACCAGATGTAGCAGTAGCAATATTCAATGGATGAACAATGTGTAAGATAAATTCTGGAAAGAATAATTGACTAGCACAACACCATGAACCAACTTTTTTTTAGCAGCAGACTTAACAATTGATTCATAATTGTTCCACTTGATCTCTGTGAAAAAATGCATGTTTTAGTCATGAGGAAGGAATTATGCTTTTAGAAGCTTAAAGGAATACTTAGCCTTTTCTCAACAAAGAAAATGAAGAGAAAGACATTACACAGATTATGAAGATATTGAAATATATTGATTAAGTACATTTCCTCAGGTGAGCAGAAAGTAAACGAGAACAACTGATGAGCTACCTGTTCACTCCTACAGTAAATGTTCTTAGTGTTTGATGTCTCAGTCTCACTCCATGGCATGTAGTCAGTTCTCTTCGTAGACCCAAATGCTTATCTTTTTCTGTTGGATATTGGATATGCTTGAGATACTGATATTTACATGGACAATTGCAGCAGAGGAAAGTTGCAGCAGAAAGGAAGATATATTCTGACATTGTAGATTATGACTGGTGGCAAGCTGGGTGGGGATTTTGATAAAAGCTGACTCATGCTTTATTCATAATGATTTCAAATCCAAATGCATACAGGTTCCTCCAAAAGTAATTCCTTCTATCTATTGCATTGGCCTACAACATCGCAGGAGAATACGGGAGAGATGACAGTAGTGAATCTTTCTGTCAATAATTCATATTTTCTTTTATTGCTTTATAACATAATGATGTCAAATCACACATTAATTTAGAGACCATGGATGATCCCATTGCCAATTCTGACTGGACTGTCCTATCGTATCCATAGTATATTCTGGATTTGGTGCCTTCTGACTTTTATTTGTTTGGGACAATGAAAGATGGATGACACAGACAGCATTTTCCTGGCAATTGATGCCATTATCACTGTTTAGAAAAGATGGGTCAATGGTGCAGGTTCTTGTTCAGTCACTGGTGAGAGTGCTTAAACAGTGATATCTTCAATATACATGCACACATATACACTGGTTATACATATAAGCCAATCTCTAGACATACAAAAAACTCTGCCAACTCTGCTCAAAGGTCAAGATGATGTTGAGTTAGCTTTTCTTATCCACACTTGATGAAACCATCATATTAAAACCATTTCCATGCTAATTTCTTACCAGAATTATTACCTCCTACCACTGCATTTTTTTTTTTTTTTTTTTTGAGGGCACAAAAACATAAAAATCTACTGTTTTAAAATTGTTATAACTTTCTTTGTATTGTGCATATAGATTTTAATTTTTTGTACACTAATAAGAGAATGAATGAGTAATATATTGATGCAATGTATTACGTTTTGCATGCAGTTTTGATGTTGAAAACAAAAAAATTTGAAAGACAAAATAAAAAACAAAAATACAATTAACAATTTAACATACTTTAACTTTTATTACTCCTTGTGGAGTTCTGGTGGGGGTGAAATAAGAAGCAAAATGGCTAAGAAGGCTTTCATTTTGTCAAAAAAGTGACATGCTCCCTCACACTGACATACGTGAAGACACTAGCATTTGTTTGGTCTTTCTCTCACATGACTAGCATTTATTTGTATCGTTGACAAATAGTTATTATTTCATTGTTTATAAATAGACAAAATAATTTATCTTCAGAAAGGCTATTAGGTATATCAATGTTCACCAGTAAAATAAGTCAGGCATGGATGATAGTAGCCGCCTAGTGGTCATCAATGTCTTCTTCCTCGTGGTGACACAGGGTTATCATCTTTGACCACTTCACTTTCATTATCCACTTGAGTAAAGTTTTCAAAATCATCATCAGTCTTAAACTCCTGAATAAAGGCTTTGTTGGATATTGATGCAGTCATTTTTGTTTACAAAAAAAACACGAAAAATGAACATAAGTTTAATCAATGATTCAAAATCGCATTGGAAAAAGGAAGTTTAACCTTCTTCCAAAGCAGTAGTAGGTGATTTCCATCTTGAAATAAGTTAACAATTGTTTATTTAGCAACCATCTCAAGTCAATGTAATGCGCCTAGAGCAACAAAGGGAAAGAATTCTATGGCAGCAATTTTCGCCTCCAGCATGGTAAGTGACGTATGGATGACTAAAAATGATAAAACTTGGTATTTTCCACAATGGAAAATTCATCATCACAATATTAAAATATCATATCGTGACCAACACTGTGCATCTGTGTGTGTGTGTGGAGGGACATAGAAATCAAGACTGCATGATCTGACTATTACTTAAGGCATGAAACTTACAATCCCTATACAATATTGGTTTTTATCTACATATACTCTGTACTTTATACTGGGTTCTCTTCTTTCATAAATATTGTAGATTTTAAACAGAATAAAATTACTCAATTACCAATTTAATGAAAATATTTTTTTTAAAACTCTGTTTAAAAAATTATGTTATTAAAAATATTACTCACAGCTTGTATATATTTACTTCACTCTGGTAGCCATCTTTTTTTTTTTTTTTTTAATCATTTCACCCCAATCAAAGAGATAAACTCACTAAGATGCAAGAGGTTACTGAGTGTTAGAGAATGTGAGCAAAAAATAAAACCACTATTACAGAAGGAGGACAATAAAAGAACAAGAATTAAGAAAACAGAAGATAATGATTGACATTTTATTTGAATTTATGAAGATTGAAATTGCCTGGGAAGTAAGAAGCTGGAAGTGAAAAGTGTGATAGAAGAAACTGTTAACATAGAACTTATGGTTACATCTAACCATTTTCATCTGTAAAATGATGAGACTTTGCTCCCAATCTCGTATTGCACTTAAATTCATAAAGTCTAGGTACTATAGAGGAACGTTTATCAGAACAATTACCATGAAAGTATTTACAGAAAAGGAACAAGGAAGCTATGTTATCACAGCAGGAATCAAAAATTTGCCTCCAGTAGAATTGTTAAAAGAACTCTTAAAATCAATGTATGTCTTTTCAAGTTAATTCTGATTGAAGAAAATGGTGTGGGATCCTTAATTGTATTGATACTGATGAAAGCAGGTGTTGGTGGGGGGGTAGTAATCGAGCTGCTTAACTCTCCCCTTTCCCAATAAAATTAAAAGAATAGTAATCCATAGTAAAAAAAAAAAAAAAAAAAAAGGGTCAAATCAAAAGTAATAGTGTGATGGAGAGTCTACCTCCAGGACATTGTCCATGAGGATAGGCATTTACCATGCAGTAAAATGGAGGCAATTTTGTTAAAGATTAAATGCATCAGTGGTCTATATTAATTTAGTCAATTTCCTCACTATAACCTTCCAATGAAGATAAACCAGTTTCAGTTGATGTTTTTGCTTTTACATTCACATTTCTAATCAACCATCTTTTTCAGATTTCATTCAGTTATTCTATTACAATATATATTCTTTAAAATTCTATTCTTCATCACAGCTGATGATGTCTAAACAGATTGATTTCATATCAATGATTAATTGAGTCTGCCATTTATATGACCTTTTTTTTTTTTTTTAATTTATTTCTCAGTCAGTTCAGATGGGCCTCATCTAACAATTATTTTTTATTTTTCATCTTAATGATTTGAAATGTTTTCATAAACCACATTGAAATTTACTACCAAGTTATAGCCATCATTTCCAACAATAAATTTCAAACTTTAAAAATTTTTTTTTTTTTTTTCCTTTTTGCTTGGCTGGTTTTCAAAATTTAGATATTCACTTTCAAATTTAAAAAAATTCTTTTTGTTCACTAACAATATTGCTCCCAAATGTAAAATTACTTTTCCTTGGATTTTCACCTCTTTTATGGCCTACTCTGTTTTTATGCAAATATTATGCACAAAATGTGTTGAAAGGCTTTTTATATTTGCCTAAAAAGCATTATAAAATATCATGATATAAATCGAAATTTTTATTGAATCGTGATCACTGTTTTTCTCACTTCCAAAGAAGAAATCCTTCTCATGACTTCCACCATGGATGTCTGTAACACAATGATTTTTGATTAAGGGTAATGTTGTACTTGCCATGTTAAACTGGCAGGTTGATAAAAGGTATTCTGAATGTGCTGCCACTCTAGTGTTTAGTGTCTTCGTTTTTACCCATAGCTGGAGAGATGTAGATTCCACTACCAGTTTTTGCAAGTTGCCAAACATAGTTCTATTTACTTGTGGTTTATAAAAACTGTCTCAACTAGAACTTTAATTCGGTTCATTGAATCCATTTTCCATGCTATAAACTGACAGCTATATACCTTCATTTATTGAATAATCAGCAAATGTTATGTTACAATTTTAAATGTTTACTTCTTTTAAATGGTGAAAAATTCCAGTTTGAAACCAAATTAACTATTTCATATTGAACAATAAAATGTCCCTAATATATTTAATATTGTACGAGTAGCTTTCACACTTAAATGGTTCACCACACTTTTCTAATAATGATAACCTTGATATAGAACAAACATCTTAAGAACGATAAGATATAGCCATTCTTGTATGTAATTTTTTTTTCTTTTTAATCTCATTTGCTTTTAAGTAGTCCTTGTAATATAGTTTTATCTTGATGTAAACTTTGATGTTACCTATAAACTTTCCCCTCCTTTCTCTGCTGTGTCTCAAGACATGGGCAATCCTAATTCTTGGCACTTTTATCTCCTTTGTTGCTCTTGATTATATGATCCTGATCTGTCTTGTGAGTGTTAAATTCTCTAAACCAAGATTTTATTTATTTATTTTTTTAATGTTAGCCTGTTTCCTTGTAGTGCCTCTTCTCCATAAAACCTCCTCGTTTATGATATACTCTCTCCATAGTTCATTCATAATCAGAATTGTGTTTCAATTGTTTTCTTTATTTGTGACAAAATTGCCTAATATAAAGGAGAGACATGAAAAAGAATTTTATTTATTAATTTTTTTGGTATAATACAATGAACAATAATGCTCTTAGAAAGTTCAGTTTATATATTGGAAGTAAAACTCATGATTAACACTATTTTGGCATTGGAATTACCCAAAGCTTTGTTGATTTAAAGAGAATTTATTTTGTGTGATTTTCTTATAACCAAAGTATTTTGGTGTAGACAAGGGATTTGAACCAGTTATGCAGGCATATATATATAACTGTCTCTATTATTACTGCTCACTCTAAGCCATTTGCAAGAAACTAGATAGATACACCAGTTTGCACACATACAAGCACAACACTTGCAAACAATGACTGCACTTGACAAAATAGTTTTCTGACATCGACATAATCTGTAATATATCGAAATAAAATCCTCTTGTGTAGACAATTGAGAACCTAAGTTGTTTGAATATATAAATGATTGTATGAAGAAAAAAATGCTTTCCAACCACTACCCCTTGTATGAAGGCACCAGTATGTGTCTGGATACTCAGTTGACCAACAAAGACAATGTTCAAATGTACCTTGTCACCCACTTGTGTTTTATGTATTATAGAGTCACTGAATTGATTTTTGTATAAAATGTTGTTACCTTATTGAAATACGTGCAAGAATTTGTTTTTTATCTTGTCTGCACAGTTATAAATAAGTATTTATTCAATGAATCATTTGATTAACATCTTTACAAGTCTATGCACCATCTTGGAATCTCCAATTTATTAAAAAAAATATATATATATAAATAAAAATAAGTGATCAAGACAATTAAAGTAAAAGTTGTAATGTTTTATTAAATAATCACTATCCTTTAATTTGTTGATTCCACTTTCCAATACTCTCTCCCTAAATATTTTGAGTAAATTTTCTGCCTTTTGTAATGACAAATCATCAGTGAAGAGCATTAAGTGGCCAGTACAAAGTTGCTCATATAACCAACACTCTTCACATATTGGGCACATGGCACAATGGATAAAAGCATTGGTTAGATCCAGTGACAGGACCCAAGGACTGTTCCATACCCAGTTAAGGCAGTGGAGAAATTGGAGAGGGGAATGAACAGGAGATAACTGATAACTGACATCCATTAAACATGGCACGTGGAATCAGAACAGTCTACCCCAGTGAGTGAAATAAAGGGTTCAGTTCGACATTCCAACCACCTGAAGAAGGTCTGAGCATACAACGGCCAAAATGTTGTAATAAATATGGCGACAAAGATTTGGACAATAGTCCGAATAATGTAAATAGTGGAATTCTTAATTGGTGATTAGACACTGAAGCCTTGCATTAGTAAACCAATTCAACAGAGCAATGTCAATTAGCTGTATGGTTCAGAAATTACCTTTAACCACATATAGGCTCATCCTTCTCTTTAAGGTGTATGTCAAAAAATGTTTTTCCCTTCATAAAGCATAGTGATCAGAATAACAAAAATGAGGATACTATTTTGAATGATTAATCAAATAAGTTTTTATATGAAAAGTTAAGTGAAAAAGAACTGTCGTGTTCATTTTAAATTAAACTATTCTTACATTTTGATGATTCATGAAAGTGTTGATATACCATATAATCATATTCTGATTTAGGATAAAAATAAATGATGCTGTTAATAGACAATAGAAAACATTTCTAGATTTTTTATGAATTTCATGGCAAAAGATCTCTGGGTTTTGGGTTAAAAAAAAGTCCTTTTGGTTTGAGTCAGCTGATTTACCTGTTAGCAAAGCAATAGTAAATGACACAATACCCTCTGTACTAATGAAATACAGTAAGGTCAATTGTCAACAAGTGTAGTCATTTACAATTTAATTATTTTGGATGTTGTGATTAAAGAAAGGAAAAACATTCTTGGGTGCCAGAAAATCGTAACTTAGCAAGCAAATATAGAAAGTTGATCACTTTTTACAGGGACCTTGATTTTTAAATTTGTCCTTGTTTTAGGGAGGATAAGCTGAAGAAAATAAAAGAAATTCTGGTAAAACTTGGTGATGGCTTTGTTGGCCTGCAGAAAACTTTGTTTGTTACTCTGGAGGATTAAACACAGCAGCCGTACATTGCAAATCAACATCTCTTCATAGTACTTTTCACTGATTCCTTGTTTGTTCAGTTTTACTTTGTTTCTAAGAGCAAGTGTGGCACTGAAGAAACTCAGCTTTCATAGTCTTCTACTCATCATTTGAATATTGTTTGTGTTTAAGAAATCAAAGAAGCTTCTTTGATGGTCTTCAACTTTCTTCATTGGTTAACTCTGGAAAGGGCACAAAGGATATTTCTTTCCATTATGCTTCAGAGAAATTTCAAAACCCATTTGTACTGTTTTTCATTTGATTCCAAGGCTGACAATACAAGAATGTATTCAACCATTTTGAATATCAAGAACTGGTTGTGCAGCCTTGA
The DNA here is from genome assembly GCA_903632075.3 of Acanthosepion pharaonis. NCBI lineage: Eukaryota > Metazoa > Mollusca > Cephalopoda > Sepiida > Sepiidae > Acanthosepion > Acanthosepion pharaonis. The sequence goes on from CAHIKZ030000270.1 coordinate 1,586,894, forward strand.
TCTAACTTGGCAGCCAATCAAAAGAAATCTTACTATACATGTATAGATTCTCCTGTTGGGTTACTCAGTCAATTGAGCTTATGCACTGTGTGTGTGTATTGTATTCATCATGACAATGTATGTCTTTCAATTTTTCACATATCATGCAGAGTTTTTGGCAAACAATTCAAATCTGTCATTAGCCCCTAACATTTTGGAATTAGCTCATTTTAAAGTAATATTTTAGAATGTGATCAAGATTAAAGAGTGTGCAATGAAGTACCCCATGGCAATGCCAAAAGTAGACCTTACAGAATGTTTTGAAAAATTGAAACGGTACTGAGATGTGTGACATACCAATGGGAGTAATTTGAAGAGGACTAAGATGTTATTGCCCTACGCCATCTACTTTTTCCATTATTATTGTTATTAAATGACTCGATAGCTCTCCTAGAAAATCTTCAAACTCTTTGTCCCTAACTTTGTGCATGAACAAAATGTAATCTATTTAATAATGTAATAACGACAACCCTATGTTCTCAACCACAGAAAAAAAATTCCCATCACTTTTCAGGTTTTGGGATACAAATGGCTGTCCTCTGAAGAACTCATTTTCAAAAGTAATGCTCTTCAAATACTAAAATGTCAAGGTTTGTAATAAAGTGACATGGTGGATGAAGTAGCTTTCAATTATGATGGTGAAACTAACCTTTCAGTTGGTTGGTTGATCCCATGATATAAGAAACTATACTACTTTATGGGATTTCTCTAGCAAAAGGGGCATTACTTGATAGTGATCTTTTCTTCCCCAAATAACATGAGACAATTTTAGGTCCCTTGATAGTTTATTGATTCTTTTTTTACTATTGCTATCTGCATTAGATGATCATAGTCTACTAGAGATAACAAAGCATCTGACAGTGGAAGCTAAGTAGAGGGAGTTGTGGATTTATGCCTATCCTAATTGCCATTGGTGAGATTTGAAGACATTTAGTGTCAATCAGAATTTCTAATTGGCTCAATGACTATTTATAGTACCTCAAATCTTCCATATCTTGGAAATGCTAATTATCATTTAGTCTTAAATAAAGAGGAATATTCTGAAAAATTAAAGTATTGGCTTAAAGCATTAAACATGAATTAAATAACTTAAAATAGTTTTTGATTGAAACAGTGATGAAGGTCACAAAGATGATCTTCAAGAAAATTGATCTGTATATATATATATATATATATATATATATATATATATATATATATATATATATATATATGAATATTGTATACAAGGAGCCTCTGCAAAGAAATGCTCATTTATCTTTATTGAGTGAGAGAAATATGCCAGCAAAGTGATGTTGGAGTACAAATATATGAAACCCAACATACGTATCATGTGACACTAAGCTAGATAAGGGTGTACCAAGCACATGCATCCTAACCAGACACGTGTGATATGGTGACAGCTTTGGATAAAAACAAGCTATAATCCTACAGGTGGAGTCCAATTAAAAATACCTTCAGCTCAATTAACTCGCTCTACAGAGTTTCCAATTCAGGGCATTCCCAAGTATTTAGATGTGACGATATTCAGTCACCACTGGAGAATCATGTGGCACAAGGCCGGTTTTTTAACGTGAGATCTCCAAGCCCGTGGGCTCGGCCCCAAAATATGCCCATTGAACCCGTATAAACGGGTTCAAGGTCGGTTTACCTCCCCGAAAGAGAATCTGCCCTTCGACGTAGCCTCTTTCAGGTTCCTCCCTGTCCGAAGGCAGAGAGTTCAGCCGGTCGAGACTTGAACAACTGACTGACTGATAAGTATTTAGATGTGACTTCCAAGTCACCTTGGCTGCCTTATCCTTCAAGCGATGATGCTCTTCCACTACTCCTGCTCATGAACAGATATGTATATTATTATTACTATTAAAAAGTTACAAAGAGTGAACATTAATTTATGATTTTTTTAAAATTTTCCTATTTCTGTACATTCCATTGTGAAGCACCAGGTTTAACCCACATCATGTGATGCTGCTATGGTTTCAATAGCAGGTGAATTTTTATGGAGTTGTACTGCTGGCTTGATGCTCAAGGTGTCTTGCTATTTAGCAATAGTTGATAGTGTACAAAGAAAAATATAGTCATGCCTTTTCCAATGGTATTAGTACAATGTGTACACAAAACTGCCTTGGCCAGAATTTGAACTTGAGTTCACTGATTTCTTTCTTCATGTCATAAACTGTCAAGCCACCTACACCTCCACTGTCATTAATGTATGTGTTAAAGAATAGCACAATATTTGCAAAAAAGAAATCTTTCAACTACCATATCTGCTTGATTCCACTTCTAATTGTTTCTATCCCTTTACTGTCATTGTATATCACTTTTTAAAGTAGGTGGTTGTCCGCATATGCAAATGACTGACACTCATAAAAGTCTCAACATCATGCACCATGGACTTCTTGTAAATGGTGGTTTGGCAGGGCAGACACCTCAAGCGTTCTGGATCAGGTAAGTGCAAATATCTATCATCACAATATGGTGCCAGAAATAATGAGTATTAGTATGGCGCAAGGTCACACATGAGTTACCCAATGCAAATGAAACTTACCTCATTCATTACTAATTATCTGTAAAAGTAGCTTCACTAACCACCACCCAATAAGACACAAAATGACTCCTCCTCTTCGCCATTTTATAGAAACAAATTCATTACAAGCAGCAAGAGAAAAAGCCCAGCTTAATTGATGTTTTCTTCATGTTTGTCTTTCACAGTTGAATGTTTGTATTTCTTTACCATTTTATTTGTCTTGGAAAAATTCAGCTTTGAAAATCTCTGACCTTCTTGTCATCTTTTATTGAATTCTGGATCACAGACTTGACACATTAATTCTTTACAGACAAGATGGATTATTTCAATAAGCAATTCTTAAAAAACAAAAAAAAACACTATTAAATCTCATTTGGTGTGTTCCATATAAGCTAAGAGGGTCAATAAAGTCATTAAGCACAATAGCAGTTAATAGTTTATTTCTATTTACCAATGATGTTAGAACAAGTTTGCTTTTGATAGTAGTGTGGTTTGTAATTTTGTCATTATTAATTATAACTTAAGCCTTTTATAAGGTACAGCACAAAGATCTGTTTGGACCACTAGAAAAATACGATTTATTGGAGAAAGAGGTTAGAATAATTGAGAACATTAACTTGATGCAAACTGCCTGCAGACAGAAAATGAATTAAGTATATACACAAAAGTAGAAAGAGACGTAAGGCAAGGATGTGTCTTCTCACCAGATTTATTCAACCTTTGCAGCAAGGCAATCCTAAGAAAACTAGGAATCCTACCAGGATTTATTATTGGCATACACAATCTTAGCAGCATAAGATATGCAGTTGACACAGGGTTAATTGCAAATGCAGATAGAAAACTGAAGTAATATATGGTTGTCAGCAGGAGGACAACCCAAGGTGCGAGCTATGAATTAGAGATGTCAAAATGGAGAAAGTACACCAATTTAAATATCTGGTAGGTTTTCTTAACAGAGGACAAAAAATGTGACATGGAAAACCAAAGGGACATTGGAATAACAAAAAAAAAATGCCTTCCAAAAGTTAAAGAAAGTATTAAGAGGAAAATTTTGTTAAAAAAAGCAAAAAAAAAGGATTTCTCTATTGTTATTCAATAAGTCCTACTATATCAGATTGAATGCAGGATAATATCCTTGCAGATGCAGAAGAGGCAATGTAATTGTGGTTCTACAAAAACATACAAAAAAAAAAAGAATACCATGTTACTAAACATGTGAGTGACAAAGATGTTTTAAGGAAAATAGAAACAAAAAGAGTACTTAAACTTAGAATCAGAAAGAAACAATTGAAATTTATAAGATACAAACAAGGAAAGTAGGTTTGGAGAATTTGATGCTCACACAGGACATATTGACAGCAAGAGGGACAGAGGGAAACAGTGAGTAACCTGCCTACTGGGTTTAAATGGATGGCAGAACAGGCACACATAATGAGCAAAGGGGGCTTGGAGAATTTGATGCTCACAGGACATACTGAAGGATGGAGGGGAAAAAGCGAGTAACCTACTTAATGAACTTGAATAAACAGATAATATAACAGGCAGTAAGGGGCATAATGAAAAGACAAACCTTACCAAGAGTTACAAAGGATAAGGTAGTCATGGAGGGCCATGATTACACACTTCCTGAAGAGATCTGGTACATAGAAGAATTATTATAGCTTAATAAAATTGAAATAGTTTGTTTACTTTTTCTTCTGAATTCAACACCGTGTTGAGGTTAAAATGTGCCATTGTGCTTCAGGACACACTTTGGTGTTCTTGAGGTGACAACCTGCTTTTCTTTACCTTTCTGTTTGCAGTTAAGCTGATCAGATTAACTGAATGAAGACCTTGGATTATGGCAAGGAAAAGATTAGCCACACAAGAACAACTGCAACTATCAGAAGCTAAGAAAAATATGTAATGTGCAAATTCCTCGGTCTGACAAGGTCCAAATATAAATAATCAACATATATACAATCTCACACAGGTACAATGAATATTAACACAGATTTTGGCATGCACATATCTGGATATATTTATAAATGCTGCTGGTATCTAAATAGGAACACTGAAACACATATATGAAATTGTAGTTTTGTATATATTTAAATGATGGAAAGTGTCTCCGAGCCCTTGTGGGTGACAAATTATTTTCCACCCTGCAATCCATCTTCCACAGGCGGGATGTGGTAAGCCTCTCGCTGCTCTATTGCTACTTCAACGGAAAGTACTCAGACAAACTACATACCTTGGTCCAGCCAATTCGAACCTTCACAACAAGGACATGCCATGCCCCTTACATAGTAGCAAACCACCCACATTCCCTCTGTATTCCATTGGTGAGGAGTAAATTCCACTTGAGCAGATTCTCCCTGTGAACCATTGCCCTGTGGAACCAACTCCCAACAGAATGTTTCCCCAATTACTACAATCTTAACCTGTTCATGGCTAGAGTTAACTGTTATTTTTACTCCTATACACACAAATGGCCTCCTAGCGTAAACCTCTACCTCGAGTGGCTCTCAGGCCTTATTAAAAAAATTTACAAATAAAAGATTGATTGCTTAGATCAATATTCCTTTGTTCAAGTTTAAAGGTCAGAAATTTTAATCTAGGAATGAATTTCAAACTTTTTTTCCTACAATAGAACTATTCTCTTTCCTAAGTTCTGCCTCTCACCTATATCTGCAAGTTAAAAATGGTTATTCAGCTGCATATTGTTTTTAGCACTTTGTATTAAAATCCAAATCATTTTAAGCTATAAACTCTTCTACATTTTGTCGTTCACTTTGTCTCTCCTCCATAAATGCATATTTCCCCCCTTTTGACAGTATCATAAGCAGATTATATCACATTTCTCTTTTTTATGATTCTTTATTATTTTTGTTTTAGCTTCTTTTTGCTGCTTCACTTCAGCATAGACTGGCCACTTGATCTTTTTCCTCAAGTTGGATCAACATTCAGAAATCTTCAAAATATCACTTAAATTACAACTGACAATTCTCAGATTTTTTTTTTCTTTTCCTTCTGTCTCAGTGTTTTTTTTTTTTTTCTTCTTTTTTTTTGGCAATCTGTTCTTGATAATTTCTAGAATTCTTTAAGTCACTGGAATTTTCTTTATTTTTAATACAGCATAATTTTCCAGTATCTCTTTCAAATAGGATTTTTAAAAAAAATTCTGTTTTTCAACTCAGGTGAGTTGAATTTGTCAGGTTTTCCTTGTCTGCATTGTTCTTTTTTTAGTATCCCCCCCCCAACACCTCTCTGTCCTGGAAGGAGAAAACCTTTCCTTTTAAAAAAAAAAGCTTTAAGATAAAAGGCTTTCAGTGTAAAGTCAATGATTTTTATTTTTTTGCTGAGTGCTCACCAGTTGCTAAGACAATTGACATTGCTCAATTAACTCAAGTCATCTAATACGACTGAAAAATACAGCAGGTTTAGTTGAGATGTAATGACTTGAGAGAGAGTTGTTTTAAGAAATAATTTTGGTAGTAAGAGCTGAACGAAATAAATGAGTAGGCTTCATGATCTGATAACTGAAATAGTTAAAGTTTGCTAGAATCGAATAAAATTCAACTCTCTTCTTCCATTTCCTTGCGGGGTCAGTATTGACTTGGTGAACTCTTAATTTTCTCCAGAATCAGCAGAAATTTACAGCTGTCAAATGAATGAAAGAAATAAAATGCATACACGTAAAATATTTTTCTATTTTAGATTCAAGATTTTATTTATTTATCTTTCAAAATGTGATCTAATTTCTTATTTTTAGTTCTTTTTCTTTTTTTTCTTTTTTTTTTTTTGTTCTATTTTGTTATTGCAACTGGTGAAGGGAATAAAGGTTGTGACTGTGTCATCTGCAAACAATTAGATTTCATTCATAATTATTTTGTTTTTCTTTCTCACTCTTTCTCTTTCAAGTGTAAGACAGTTGTCAGCTTCTTGTTTTTCTGGCTGATGTATGTGATGTGTGTGGAAGTTGGTGTGTATTGTTAACTTCTTCCTCTGTTTGCAAACTTGAATTAATATTTTCTTTGCAAAGATTGGGAAAATAAAAGGCAAATATCATTTCTACTTTTATTAATAAGCTTGAAAATTTGGCCCATTTCCTTGAACTATTTTGCAGTTTTATTCATTTGTATTTTTTCTTAATAGGCTTTTTCATCTTTTTCAGAATTTTTGGCTTCTGTTTTTGTTAATTTCCTGAGGTAATTTTTGAATAGAAATACAAATATATATATATATGTTGATTTATTTTTGTAATAATCCTTTCTACATCTCTAATTATATTCTTGATGTTAAGTTGAAATTCATCAAGGAAGATGCTGTATTTTTTGTTAATCCAAGTACTTCCAATCTCCTCCGAGATCATCCTCAGGGGTGAAGACAAACTTGCTGTATCTGTAGGAAGGATTATTATAAAAATAGACATAATATGTCCATATTATTTAATGAAACATAATTTTTTTGTCTTCTCTGACAAGAAAGTGTTTGCAAAGCAGAAGTGTATCATTAAATTCTTCAGTGTTTATAGGGGGGGGGGGGCATTTTACACTTTACCCTTGATGAACATTTATGGACTTGAAACAATGGATGTAATTATACTGGTTAATACATTTCAGAGGTGGCAACAAAATGTGTATGACAAGTCATATTCCAAGCAGCATTGTACATCTGTCAACCTACAAAATGAAGAGTTTTTCTTTATCATTGGCGAAAATGCATAGCCAGTGGTGTTGACCGTGGAAAAAAGTAGCATATTCTAGTTGAAATATGTGTCTGTTAAAGTGTGTTATTGTGCTATCTCTGTCTGGTTTAGTTTCCATAGAAATAAAGAGGAATTATTATTTTTCAACCATCCCTTGTGTCTATGTGAAAAGGTGTGCTAAAAATTTCACAGCCCAGTCTAAAAGTTTTATTTGGCCAGAGTTTATGAAGTGGTTTGAGCCTTCCATCAGCTTCATTTTAGATCCCCCCTTTTTTTTTGCCTATATATATATATATATATATATATATATATTGTATCCTTAAAGAAGGTTACAAACAGACAAAGGTGGTGCTTGAGTGAAAGGAACAGAAACATGGGTGTAGATAAAAGAAAGAGGTTTATTGTAAAAGAGAATACACTACTGAAAGACAGAATCTGTTAGCAAGCTAGTAATTCCCGAAACAAGTCCGCCAGGTATATCCTGTGCATATTATATATATCTACTGATATAGTCAGTCCACAATAGGTGATAGTGTGGGACATTCCATTACAACAATATATATTTTCTGTTTTTACATTATTTTTATACATACAAATATTTAAGTAAATTCTCTGTTTATAATAAACAGCATTAACAACATTTACCAGCCTGAATGTCTGTAAAATTTAATAGAAAATATGCATCCTCTGACAGGAATCGAGCCCATATCCTACACTGAACCCTCATATAGCACGACATGCGATACCATTTAGCTACAGAGGAAGTGTCTGGTTAGCAAGGTTTGATTACTGCTTTTAAACTACAAATTTCCCATGATTTCTCTCAAACACTCATATCTTCTCGAAGTGTATCTTAACATAAAAAAAATGACATCATATATTATGAAATGGACTAAGTCCGACAATTATTTTAATATACTTTCTGTTTATATATTTTATATAGTTACATTAAAACATTCATATTAGCTGTTATTTAGTTTGATGTCTGATGATAGTCTAATTTATGAAACTAAGTAACATCTTATGATAAGGAATAAGATGTATTTTCTTTGCTATATATTTTAGCTGTGTCCCATTACATGGAGCACTACTTTTTACTCAATGCACCCTATATATTCTACTCTCCTGTCATCTTTTGACATATGAGGGTCAAGCAGCTCAGTCCTTAGAACCAACAACCAGACAACCTGCACATATGATTTGATTATAGTGGTGTTGGCTTGGGCAGAACTAACCACACTTTTTGGAATAGCCGAATACAGTATCACAGTATGCAATGAGGTCCACAAATGACTCTTCACAGGTTTTAAATTCAGAGTTGTCTTTCTCCTAAACTGTTCACCACCCAAGGCTATAGGACCCAGTCTGTCCTACTATTTACCCATATCTGGGGTAGAAGAGATGGATTCATACCTTTCCCAAGAGTATTAGCACATAAGTGAATGGAATGAATTTGACTTGAAATTTGAACTCTGCTCCCCAATTCCTCAAATCAAGCCACAATCCATCACTCCACTGTGCCTCCATAAATTATACACACACACACACACACACAAATTTTATACAAATTTTTAATGAGCCAGTGGAGCACCTAGTGAGGATCAAACTCACTACTGTCACAATGATCTGCAAGACATTATATATATATATATATATATATATATACACACACACACACACACCTGAAATACATAGGCCAGTTAGATTTATCTATTATTATGCTATAATTATTCTAAAATTATAACATAAATATAAGCACTACAAAAATAATCATTTTGTTTCAACACTTTATGTACATTCAACACCATCACTTGATAAGACAACAGAAGTGTTGAAACAAAATGACTATTTTTGTAGTGTTTTTATAACATATTTATGTTATAATTTTCGAATAAATAATTATATTTGCTCTACTCTGTATTGATTACTCTTTTAAGAATAGTATTTTTTGGTTATTGGAATTTATTCTGTATACACTAATCCTATACTTGTAGATATATAATGGGATCTCCTATCAATTTTAACATACCTATAAGGATTCAATAACCTCACTCGGTGAAAATAGTGGCTTACATACAAATCCACATAATTGTAAAACAGCTAGGCTCCAGGTTAGTTTGAATTCAGTTTTCCTTCTCTTTGGTTAGTTGCCACTGAAGGCTATAGAACCCACTCTATCTTGCTATTTAGCTATAGCTGGAGGAGAGAAAAAATCATACCTTTCTCAAAGGTATTAGCATATAAGTGTATGTAATGAATTTGACTTAAATTTGAACTCAACTCTCTGACACACACACACACACACCACCCACTTAATTCAGTACTTGTGAACAGATGCTATTTTATGCAAATTCTTAATGAGCCAATGACATGGCAGAAATTTCAAGGATATACGAATTTAAAAATGCCTCAATTTATGACTACAATGTACCTATCCTGTGATGGCCAGTTCCAGCATGACAATGCACGGTCACAAATAAATTTAAAATATAGTAGCAGATTGATTCATGGAACACAATGATGAGTTTTCTGTATTAAAGTAGCCTTACACATTTATAGGATCTCAATCCCCTATAAAACATTTGGGATGTGATGAAAAGGGAGATTCAAAGCTAGTATGTGCAGCCACCTAATTCTCAAGGAACTGTGAGATACCATAATAACAGAAGGGACCCAAATTTTGAAAAAGTACTTCCGGGAAATCATTAAATCTATACTGAGAAGTGTAGCTACTTTTTTATTTTTTTTTTTTTTTTTTTTATTTTTTCTTTCACTCTTTTGGGCTTTATATATTTTATTATTATATATATTGTTATTCCTACGTTAGTTTGTTTACTTATAGGTTTTTGCTTTTATGAATTCTTCTTTTTAGGAAGCATCTGTTTTAGCTTTGATTTTTTTTTTTTTTGTTTGTTTCTTTCTCTTTTCTCCTTGTGTCAATGTAGGTGTCAGCAGTTTTTCAGTCAGTTTGTAAGCGTTTGATGATATAAATAAACATGACCCAGTAATTCTGTCTGCAAATCTCTATTCTTGGTAGATCCACTCTCTCCCCACCCCTATGCACACACTATATATCTTTTTATTATAAATATCTACTAATAAACTTGTGTTGCTTGGTAGGGAGTTACCAGCCATGAAAAATCAGCATTGTAAATTAAGGCTTTTTAAGTAAACCTGAACACTAATAGCACAAAATCTACAACTAAGAAAACCTTGATTTGTCATGCTTAGTCTGGTACAAGGACAGACAAAGTGGAGAAGAAAATGCCAATCTCCCAAGTTTGGAGACTGTCTGCTTTGAAAATCATTGTTTGAAATTCCAGGTTTTACTTATATAAAGTATTTTTATTATTTATCTATTGATACATCTGCCTAGGAATCCTCCCCCATAATGTGTACTTCCTGCTCCAAAAGAAAAAAAGGGGTTAAAGAAGCAATAACATCAAAGACCCCCAAACCTTTCCTTAATCTCCATTCATCCACATCCATTATTTTTTTTTTCTAGCTTTCCCACCCTCTTCTCCACACATTCTTTCCTCCCTCTCTTTTCTAGCTTTTCTCATTATATATATATATATATATATATAAGTAATGGCTGGCTGCTTGTATCCTAGTATGCCTGTCTGCTAGGGCAGCTAGCCAATCTCTATTACCAATGTCTGCTCAGGCACATCTGTGTTTGTTCAATATCCACAGAGCCCACTTGTGATTTATACTGCAACTATGCTGAGTAGAACTGAGTTACAGTTTCTGGGAGAGAACACATTATCTGGTGTGATCAACACTCTGAACAAGACTAGTGTGCTCATAACATTGGTCACAATAACTTGTTACTTCTTGCTTGCTCAACCACCAACAGCTTTCAAATAGTCCTGTCTACAAAATTTCACTCACAATGCTTGTTTTGCTTAGTGAAAAAAAAAAGCCTCCTGCTTTTTATGCACTCTACAGTGACTAGCAAACCAAGCAGTCTTTGAGCCTTTTTTTTTTTTTTTTTTTTTCATACAATAAAGTTTAAATCTCAGTCCCAGGTACTTGCTTTGTTTTTCAGTGTTAACATGTTACAGTAGAAAGGAAAGGTTAGAAAAAAATATAATTGTACAAGATTATATGAATATGAACTTAAAAACTTCATCTCACCTGTAGACCAAACTTTTCACTAGATATAGGTCGCTATTAATTTCCTTTCAGTTTTAACCTTTTTAATTGTCCTTTTTTTAATGTTAGTCTAAATTGCTTCAATTAGTATCTTTGGTATCTTTTCTCTCTTGTAAGCAATATCAAACAGATAATCTTGAAAATGTGCCTCATAGGTCAGTGGCTAGCTTTAGAGGTCAGTCAGATAGACTGTACTTAATTTGTTACTGTGGTGCCAGCTTGGATGAGTAACTTAGTGTGAGCAATCATCAAGAGTGAAAGGTCAGGCTGGTCAAGTTGGGGGTCAGGGTGTAGGTAAGTTTTCAAAATACCATGACCAGCTTTAGAGGTCTGTACTTGAGTTAATGGTGTGTAATTTCTAATGACATGAATGGTCACAGATTTTAACTGAGAGTAGCAAATAAAAGCCAGTTGTCTTGCTATGAATTTGTAGACAATAGGTTCCACAATATAACATTAACTGAAGTATTTTGTTAAGATAATATTTATGTTTGCTGTTGCCCCACTTTTGCAGGCCCTCATTTTTGACACATAAGAATAGGTTTGTAGTTTATTAGTTTTCCTTTGTGTCACTTGTGCAAGTTAGTACCACATAGTATGGGGTGGGGGTTAAATGTGATGGCTTTAGTAATCTTATAAAGGTCAAAAACTACAACTGCTGATAAGAGTTTAATTAGGAAACATACATTATAGGCTTTGTGTTTTTAAAATTTTCTGATAACATACTTTGTGATATTATGTGCAAATGCATATCTAAACTATTAAGTCTGTCATGTGTATGCACTCATATACATACATACATGCTTGAATGCATGTATGCATGTGCACGGACACACGCACATCAATGAGTTTGTAGTTTATAGGTGAAAATGTAATTTATTGACCCAACTGTATATACATACATATGGTCAAAATCACGGTCAAATCATGCTGAAAACACCAGTTCTCGTTTGATCACCGAGGTTAAGCATCATAGAGCCAGGTCAGTACTTAGATGGGGACCACTTGGGAACACCTGGTACTGTAAGCCCCCAAAGTCCAACCCTTACCTCACAGTCGGTGGGGGTGTAAACGGTAGTGTCAGAGCTATGCCAGCCGGAACTTCGTTCCTGGTAGTGCCACCCAAGGCGGACAGGTCTGACACACGCCGCCAACAAGGGCTCTGGTGAAAATCCAAGGAGCGTCTGCATCGGTAACCGGCGGCTTCTGGTCGTTCCTGTCTCTGCGCCTGTGGGAACCCTGCGGCAAGCAAGAACGTTATTCGAAGTAGGCCTGGGTACCCTACTTCTGTAATTTATCCCAAGAATCTTCTTCTCATAACAGGAAGAAGCCGGCTCAATCCGCCCAGGGTGAATGCCACATCAGTACAGTAGTACAGTACAGTACAGTAGTACAGTACATACATACAATGTGAAAGAGCGCTGAAATGTTCTTGGCTCTCAACCCTAATTAAACTTTTTCACTGTCAATTTTTGGCTAAAAAAATACTTGTATTGATCTTTAAAAAAAATATTTTATGAAATACAAGGGAGCACTTAAAAAGTGTTAAATATAGAAAATCTAATCACAATATGAGGCAGGTAATTGTAAATTATAACCACATTGGAATGTGTTAAGTTTTTCAATAGATAATGAATGCATAGATGATAAAACTTACTTTTTGCATGAAAATTAACTAATAAATACCTTTTTACCTGTAAAAAATTATTCAAGGTGACTTAAATGTTTAAATGAAAAATAATAGTTGTAATTTTTATAAAAATTAGTATGATTTAACTTTGTTTTTGTATTTAGTTATTTTTAAAAATTTAATATTTTAGGTTTTTTAGTTTATTCCTTAAACATTTTAACTATACTTTTATTATGTTACTAATAACTAGTAATGATAATAAAGTTAAAAAAAAAAAACATTTTGATTTTGGGATGGGCAAAAAAAATTTTCAGAGTGAATAAAATTGTGTTTGGGTCATTTGGGACTATGGTGAAAAAGTTAGTCTGGAGCTCTGCAGTGACTCATTGAAGTGTTGTTGGGACACCACATATAGTACAGCAGCAATGGTTATGTCTCGGGCAAAATAACCTGACAGAACCTATCACTCTTAGGACTAGTTTTAAGTTGTCCTCCTCCTAGAGTGCTTTCCTCTAACAAAGCTAGAGGCTTTAGGCTACCCAACTATTTCATCCACAGCTAGTTGAATAAGAGATGCCTTCATACCTTTCACCAACAGCATAGGTGCTAAGTGACCATTAACAGCCACTGCCTGAATTTGAATGTTACTCACGGATTCCATTTCCCATCTTAATCATTTCATCACCAGCGCCTCCTCTTTGTTTACTTACGTTTTGTAAAAGAAGTTTGATCTGGATATAACGGATCAGTATTCAGAAAAAAAAACAAAACTGATAGAAATCATTTTGCATTTTAATCTCATGAAAAGGCATGAGCCTGAAAACTGTGATGCAAAGATGCATTCCCATTTTGAAAATAAACAGTTCAAACCTGATGCAAGGATAAAGGAATAACATAGCTGCTTGCTTTATAAACCTTACCCTAATAGGAATCTTAAAAGAAGATTGGTGCTGTCAAATAGTCACTCACATAAGCTCACTGAGACACAAGAGATCTGTACTGTTAACCTTGTCAGGAAAATATTGCTAATTTCTATTTACTTTCAGTCTCGTTATCTTCAATAAAACTTCCTGCTTTATCTCTGCCTTTGTGTGTCTGCATCTATTTCTATTTTCCGTTCAATATTGATGTCTTCAGATTGATTTCCGTCTCAGCTCTAAAACCTTTTCAGATGCTTTTTACGAATCACAATAAATCTACTACTCCATTTATATGACTTGTATAGGCAATGCAACAATCTGTTGTTTATTCTGGTAATTTGGCTCTCCCCCTCTCTCTACTGACCAGCTTTAAAAAAAAAAAAAGTTCTTCACACACAGTTGTATTTTAGCCCTAACTGCATTTTGACATTAACAAAATCTTTCTGATTATAGGATAAAAATATTATTAAGCATAGAATTTTGCAAGTTTTTTTTTTACCAGAAATTTGTTTGGGCAAATCTAAGCACACAATCTATATAATGCATTGAAAATCAGAAGGAAAAGAATAGTCAGTGGTCAGGAATTACTGTAAACTTTACTAATGAAATAGGTTTAGTACACCTATATAATTTTGTGATGCATTTAATTTCACTTGGTTATGTTTATGAAGTCTTTTTAGTGATGGACATCATTCTCAAGTGGGGAAGATTGTTGATTTTAATCAAAAGTGAGTTTAGTAGCTTATTTACACCAGAAATTAATCAATTTTTACATTGTGTAGGTAATAATACATGATTTTTTTTTTATTTCCCGTTTGTGTTCTCTATGCTGGTCATTCAAAACACTTGTTTTGTATTGCATTATAAACCAGTAAGATTTTCTCTGTCTCCTTACCGTTTCTACATCTATTGAGTGGCACTTTATTCTGTCTTGTGAATCTCCAAAGAAAAATGCCTTTTTTGTGATGCATTGCATAATTCTCCTTGAGTTGTATATTTTGTTCCCTGTCCTAAAATGTTTTCTTGTAGATTGAGATAAACTTATCTCATGAGGATAATATTTGAATGTCTGAGTAATCAAACAGCTTTTGTGGCAGTGAATAGAAAGGGATTTAAAGTTTTATCTAATGTTTATATCTGGGGTAGGAGGGTAAATACTCCCCTCCCCAATTCCTGGCCTCCTTGTTTTCTACTCATGTTTGCTTATTTAAATAATGTAGAAGTTCATTTGCTGACTATTTCCTTCCTAACCATGATTGATGAAATAAAAATTTAAAAAAAAAAATCTTGAGCATTTATCAAGAATTAGGCTGAAGATTTTTAATTCATGAAGGCTGCCATATTAATTCAGTTAACAGAGAATAGGACACTCAAGATTTTTTTTTCTTTACATAATTTTGTTAATTTTAAAATGATTCTTACCACCTTAAAAGGCTTTTTAAGTATAAGAGAAATTTGTTTAAAAATGATATTAAAACCCTTTTTAAAATAATTCATAGAAAACTGTTTTAGGTGATTTGCTTTTCCAAGTCATTTTTGAAAATATTTTTACTGAAATAGTTTGTGGACTGTAAAACCAAATTAATAATTAAATATAGTAGCCACTCCTGATTAGTGCTGAATATTGGGATGGTCATTCTTCAGGAGTGAAAAATGTTTGTTCATCTATTTACATTGATTAGTGCTTTTGCTAATAATCATTTTGATGAAGATTGTTTTAAAATGAAAATTTCATCACTTTGGTAATATGAAATTTTGTCCACATCTGTCTGTAAAACTTTTGCATATATTTTTACTTTTGTATACATAAATAGATACCAATGTATATATGGAAATGTACTTAAGTATTTCCCTATACTTTGTGTCTTATACCTTAATGTTTGAGTTACCAGTATATGACTAACATTTAAATACTCTTTGGCAGACTTGTTCCCTAATGACCCTAAAGAAATATTTATGAGTACAAATTTAAATTTTAAGATACTAAAAAAGATATATAAAGGAATCAGCAGTTGGAAATATATATATATATATATAATTTCCACCATATAGTTCTACCAGTTCAAACATTTACACCCAAGGTCTTCCATGCCAATTATACATAGCTGAATTATCCTTCTTTCCTTCATATTCCAATGGTAAGGATAAAGTTCCAGTTGGACAGAATCCTGAAAGGATGTTTCTCCAATCTTAACCTCTTCAAGTTATAGATAACTAGGAGTGCAGTTGGGGCCTTTCAGTAATGTAAATCAATCCATCTTAAGAATTGGGTTAGGGCTTTACCCCCCCCCTTCCCTTTGGTTATATAAAAAAAAAATGCAATTATTTGGTCTCCATGAATAATTCTAGGAGCCAAAACCAAAGTCCTAGCTTTATGGGTTATACAACTTACTTTTCGTTAAAATTTCAGAGAGAGTATATCCATAAAAGGACAATACAAAAAAAGACAAAGATAACATACCTTAGCTGACACACTTTGTCTATCATTTGCCTTGGTAAAGTCCCTCAGAGGACAAAATTCCTTAGCTAAGATAAGTTTTCCTTACTTTTTGTTATAGACACATGTATGTTTTTGTTATAGACATATATAAATAAAGGGCACTCTACAAAACTTTTGCACACAAGCTTCAAAGATTTCTCATGGTAAAGAGTTTTATTTTGAACACATTGGATCTCCTCTGCATTTTCATTGTAATTGGATAAAGTTTCTGTGTTGAATATCCACCATGATCACCAAATTGAATGCCAGTTGTTATCTCCCCTTTGAAGAATTCTGAATGGCAGTGGCTTTTGCTATAACAATAAATTCCAACTGAATATTGTCAAATAATGTTTGTTGACGTTTGCAATACAGTCTCTTCATACAGCTTCTGTGCCATTTCAGGAAGAGGAGGACATTACAAACACTGAACATAACATATTTTTTTTTTAAATGGTTCTCTTAGGAAAGCAGCATATAACTTGCCTCACAAGCTTATATAAATGGTTGGCATAATGGGGATTAGGAGAGATAGCAAAAAGACAAATTTTACTAAGAGCTACAAAGTCATCCACACTCTGAAGGGACATGTAAAAGAAGAATCTCCTTCCCCCTTTCAAGTACCATTAAACTCTCCTGTTGAGTGGGGGTCTACAAAATCACCATACTAGGTATTGCTAGTGTAATTTCCATTAGAAACTAGGGTTTTACAGGGATTTTGAATTGATATTTTGTTCTCGGAGACTAGTTATCAACCAAAGCTAGACAGTATGTCATGCTATTTAACCCCTAGCTAGGGACCTTTCCCTTTCCAAAATATATTTGTGTGAAAGTCAATGCAATCAACTGCACCAGAATTTGAACACTACAAAATGATTCCATTTTTCAAACTGATTACCACTCAACTACATACACATCCTAAATTGTTGAAACTTTCTAATAACATTTATTTCTTTTTTATATTATGAAAATGTCTTGAGTTTTAGTTGATAGCTAAATTTTTTGTTAATAACCAATCTCTATGTACATTGGGGAGGGGGCAGCCTGTATATTGACACACCAGCTGTCCTCCTCAAATAATTGTATCTAAATTTATTTTGGTTGATAAATATGCAGATTTATTTATGTGTCTTTCTATAAGCTGATTTAAAGATGCAAAAAAAAAAAAAAAAGTCTTTGTTAAGCATTCATATACTTTTTCTCTCGCCAGTCTGTCTCAGAAATTGTTGGACTTTGCATTATGAGAAATTGGATGCTAAAAAGAAACAAAAAAAAGAAAGTTCAACAAAGAGGTGATTTACCATCAGGACATTTTCCACTCAGTCATTTGCATATTTCAAAGTATTATTTCAAAATCCTTTTAGATTGCTTTAGTGACACCCTCCCCTCCCACCATATCTTCCTCAAAAAATTATCAGCAGAATTTGTTAGAACTTTTTATAATCTTAATTAGCTATAATATGAAAATGTTACCTACTCCATTGAGTTGGCATATATGCATCCCCTGCTAACTTCTATGTGCCATGTCCCGTCAGGATGTTAATGATCCAAGCTCACCACAATTTTTTGTCCTTTATATTGTCTTTTTGTGATCTCTCCTACTTCCTGTCCTGCCAACAATTTGTCCAGTGTGTGTCATATTTGCCAAACACTCTTTCCTCATGTGCTCTAGAAATTTCAACTGTCTCTTTCTGATGTTAAGTATAAGTTTGTAACCCAATGAAGAAAAGTATTTTATGCAGTAAATATTTTCAACATTATCTCCTTTGTCAATGCATTTAGTTCATTAGTGAATATAAATCATTTAAGTAAAATCTTATAGAATGAAATTTTGAAATCAAAATTCATTTAATAAATGTCTCAGGCTACAGACTTAGCAATCGACTTTATAGTACAGCCTCACCATTTGTGAAATCACCAACACTTGCTTAATTATTCCATGACTGTCAAATCAGCAAAGTTATTTCTTTTTATTTTTCATGTTCAAAACTTTTATTAAACTAAAACTACTTTGAAAAAAAATTCTCAAAGGAATAAAATATAGACAAAATCAAAAAGAAAGGTACATAAATCTTTGATAGAAATATTTTGAAAATATAAAAGAAATTAATCAATTTCAATGCCATCAAAGTTTAAGTGATCAGATCCTTATGGGATGGGGAGATTAATGGGGTCAGAGTTCAATTCTCTAAGGGATGTTCTGTAAGTAATACATTTTATTTATTAGTATATCCATAGAAACAAGTTACAGGGAGCACTATAACACTTAGAAAGACTTTTCAGCTGCAAAACATTTCTATAGTCACTACCAATAGTTACACATTTTTGCCAGTAACACACAAGTGATTTCATACCATCTTTCTATTTTTTTTTTTTTTGCACACATTGCTGTTACCGCTACACAAACACATTAACCATTGGCTAACTTTACTCACAGTTTGTGTTCAAGCATCAATGAATTTTTATTTCCACATTAAGGAATTCATACAAACTTACATGTTAGATGCCATTTTCCTGTTCAGTAGCTATTTGTAACAAAGAAAACAATTATGGGTTATTGGTGGGAAGGTACAACTTCTACTGCTGCCCCACCATCATCTGGCTCTGATAGCCAGCATAAAAGGGCAATACTTTTGGAGCAACAATTGTATATTACAATTGACAAAGCTTCTTTTATTTAGACAAAGTTTAGGGCTTCATGTTTTTAAAATAGGATGATTTCCTGATTAATTTTTTGGGGGGCTACCCTAATGTACATTATTATCCTCAGATTTCAGTATTCACAGTTGAACGAGGGGTGATCTTTAAATCCATCTATGTATAACAGGGTCCTTGTAGGTGTAAAGTATACCTATTACAATTGTGCTTTTTCATCAGATTTTAGAAAGAAAAAAAAAAAAACAATATTTAAGAGTTTGAAAATTTAAAAAAAATTGAAATCTGTCAAATTTTGCGCAGACTTCATTTATCTTGCAGACATAGTTATAATAATATCTTTTTGCAATAATTACTTTCTCTCTGGCTTGACACTGTTTACTTAAATACTTGTTAGTGCACAAGAGACACCCAAGTACATTGATATTTGCCCTGTAATTGTTTTTCTTTCCACATGGGAGAGACGTCCCCAAAACTGCCTGAACCTATGATTGGTTACAAAAATATGCAATGATTATACATTTCAAAGATGGAAATTTTTCAGGGTCTCAGAAGAAATAAACTTAGTTTGTTGGCAGGGTGCCAATGTGTTACTTAGAGGGAGACATTTCTGTGTAAACTTGTTTTTTACCAGTGTATGTAGGGAGGGTGTACCTTTTCCTGAAGGAACAGCTGAGAACACAATCATAAAACTACTATAATTATAAAAAATTCCAATTCACATTAACAAAGAGCAAGTCACATCTAAGTTATAGTTACTGTTAATGGCCTTATTTGATAGCACTCTCTCTCTCTCTCTCTCTCATTCTTCTTTCCCTTCTTCATCCCACTCAGGTATTTTCATTTTCCATATCCAGCCATTTCACTCTCCCTGGTCATTTCCACTTTTCTCTCTCTCCCTCTCTCTGTATCCTCTTTTCTATCTTTCCCTCTCTCTCTCTGGTCATATCCACTTTTCTCTCATTCCATCTCTCTCTCTCTCTCTGGTCATATCCACTTTTCTCTCATTCCTCTCTCTCTCTCTCTGGTCATATCCACTTTTCTCTCATTCCCCCTCTCTCTCTCTCTCTGGTCATATCCACTTTTTCTCTCATTCCCTCTCTCTCTCTGGTCATATCCTCTCTCTCTCATATCCCTCTCTCTCTAGGCATTCCTCTCTCTCTCTCCTCTCTGGTCATATCCACTTTTTTCTATTCTCTCTCTCTCTCTCTGGTCATATCCACTTTTCTCTCATTCCCTCTCTCTCTCTCTCTGGTCATATCCTCTTTTCCCTTTCTCTCTCTCTCTCTCTCTCTCTCTGGTCATATCCACTTTTCTCTCATTCCCTCTCTCTCTCTCTCTGGTCATATCCACTTTTCTCTCATTCCCTCTCTCTCTCTCTCTCTGGTCATATCCACTTTTCTCTCATTCCCTCTCTCTCTCTCTCTCTGGTCATATCCACTTTTCTCTCATTCCCTCTCTCTCTCTCTGGTCATATCCACTTTTCTCTCATTCCCTCTCTCTCTCTCTCTCTGGTCATATCCACTTTTCTCTCATTCCCTCTCTCTCTCTCTCTCTCTGGTCATATCCACTTTTCTCTCATTCCCTCTCTCTCTCTCTCTCTCTGGTCATATCCACTTTTCTCTCATTCCCTCTCTCTCTCTCTCTCTCTGGTCATATCCACTTTTCTCTCATTCCCCTCTCTCTCTCTCTCTGGGCATATCCACTTTCTCTCATTCCTCTCTCTCTCTCTGTATCCCTTTTCTCATTTTCTCTCTCTCTCTCTCTGGTCATATCCACTTTTCTCTCATTCCCTCTCTCTCTCTCTCTCTCTGGTCATATCCACTTTTTCTCTCATTCCTCTCTCTCTCTCTCTCTGGTCATATCCACTTTTCTCATTCCCTCTCTCTCTCTCTCTCTGGTCATATCCACTTTTCTCTCCTCTCTCTCTCTCTCTCTCTCTCTGGTCTCTCTCCCTCTCTTTTCCTTCTCATTCCCCTCTCTCTCTCTGGGCATATCCACTTTTCTCTCTCTCCCTCTCTCTGTATCCTCTTTTCTATCTTTCCCTCTCTCTCTCTGGTCATATCCACTTTTCTCTCATTCCCTCTCTCTCTCTGGTCATATCCACTTTCTCTCATTCATTCTCTCTCTCTCTCTGCTCATATCCACTTTTCTCTCATTCCCCTCTCTCTCTCTCTCTCTGGTCTCTATCCTCTCTCTTTCTCCTCTTTTCTATCTTTCTCTCTCTCTCTGGTCATATCCACTTTTCTCTCATTCCCCCCTCTCTCTCTCTCTGGTCATATCCACTTTTCTCTCATTTCTCTCTCTCTCTCTCTGGTCATATCCACTTTTCTCTCATTCCCTCTCTCTCTCTCTCTGGTCATATCCACTTTTCTCTCGTTTCCCTCTCTCTCTCTCTCTCTGGTCATATCCACTTTTCTCTCATTCCCCTCTCTCTCTCTCTGGTCATATCCACTTTTCTCTCATCTCTCTCTCTCTCTCTGGTCATATCCACTTTTTCTCCCTCTCTCTCTCTGTATCCCTCTTTTCTATCTTTCCCTCTCTCTCTCTGTTCATATCCACTTTTCTCTCATTCCTCTCTCTCTCTGGGCATATCCACTTTTCTCTCTCTCCCTCTCTCTCTCTGGTCATATCCACTTTTCTCTCATTCCCTCTCTCTCTCTGGGCATATCCACTTTTCTCTCATTCCCTCTCTCTCTCTGCTCATATCCACTTTGTCTCTCTCTCTGCTCATATCCACTTTGTCTCTCTCTCTGCTCATATCCACTTTGTCTCTCTCTCTGCTCATATCCACTTTGTCTCTCTCTCTGCTCATATCCACTTTGTCTCTCTCTCTGCTCATATCCACTTTGTTTCTCTTTCTCTCTCTCTCTGCTCATATCCACTTTGTCTCTCTCTCTCTGCTCATATCCACTTTTGTCTCTCTCTCTCTGCTCACATCCACTTTGTCTCTCTCTCTCTCTTATCTTTGTCTCTCTCTCTGCTCACATCCACTTTGTCTCTCTCTCTCTCTGCTCACATCCACTTTGTCTCTCTCTCTCTCTGGTCACATCCACTTTGTCTCTCTCTCTCTCTGGTCACATCCACTTTGTCTCTCTCTCTCTGCTCATATCCACTTTGTCTCTCTCTCTCTCTCTGCTCATATCCACTTTGTCTCTCTCTCTCTGCTCATATCCACTTTGTCTCTCTCTCTCTGCTCATATCCACTTTGTCTCTCTCTCTCTCTGCTCATATCCACTTTGTCTCTCTCTCTCTCTGTCATATCCACTTTTGTCTCTCTCTCTCTCTGCTCATATCCACTTTGTCTCTCTCTCTCTGGTCATATCCACTTTGTCTCTCTCTCTCTCTCTCTCTCTCTGCTCATATCCACTTTCTCTCTCTCTCTCTGCTCATATCCACTTTGTCTCTCTCTCTCTCTCTCTCTCTGCTCATATCCACTTTGTCTCTCTCTCTCTCTCTCTGCTCATATCCCACTCTTCTCTCTCTCTGCTCATATCCACTTTGTCTCTCTCTCTCTCTCTCTGCTCATATCCACTTTGTCTCTCTCTCTCTCTGCTCATATCCACTTTGTCTCTCTCTCTCTCTGCTCATATCCACTTTGTGTCTCTCTCTCTCTGCTCATATCCACTTTGTCTCTCTCTCTCTCTCTCTGCTCATATCCACTTTGTCTCTCTCTCTCTCTCTCTCGCTCATATCCACTTTGTCTCTCTCTCTCTCTCTGCTCATATCCACTTTGTCTCTCTCTCTCTCTCTGCTCATATCCACTTTTCTCTCTCTCTCTCTCTGCTCATATCCACTTTGTCTCTCTCTCTCTCTCTGCTCATATCCACTTTGTCTCTCTCTCTCTCTCTCTCTGGTCATATCCACTTTGTCTCTCTCTCTCTCTCTCTCTCTGCTCACATCCACTTTGTCTCTCTCTCTCTCTCTCATATCCACTTTGTCTCTCTCTCTCTCTCTGCTCATATCCACTTTGTCTCTCTCTCTCTCTCTCATATGCTTTGTCTCTCTCCTCTCTTGCTCATATCCACTTTGTCTCTCTCTCTCTCTGCTCATATCCACTTTGTCTCTCTCTCTCTCTCTCTGCTCATATCCACTTTTTCTCTCTCTCTCTCTCTGCTCATATCCACTTTGTCTCTCTCTCTCTGCTCATATCCACTTTTGTCTCTCTCTCTCTCTGCTCATATCCACTTTGTGTCTCTCTCTCTCTGCTCATATCCACTTTGTCTCTCTCTCTCTCTCTGCTCATATCCCTTTTCTCTCTCTCTCTCTCTCTGCTCATATCCACTTTTGTCTCTCTCTCTCTCTGCTCATATCCACTTTGTCTCTCTCTCTCTCTCTCTGCTCATATCCACTTTGTCTCTCTCTCTCTCTCTGCTCATATCCACTTTTCTGTCTCTCTCTCTCTCTCTCTGCTCATATCCACTTTGTCTCTCTCTCTCTCTCTCTCTCTCTCTGCTCATATCCTCTTTTGTCCTCTCTCTCTCTCTCTCTCTGCTCATATTCACTTTCTCTCTCTCTCTCTCTCTGCTCATATCCACTTTGTCTCTCTCTCTCTCTCTCTCTGCTCATATCCACTTTGTCTCTCTCTCTCTCTCTCTCTCTGCTCATATCCACTTTGTCTCTCTCTCTCTCTCTGCTCATATCCACTTTGTCTCTCTCTCTCTGTCTTTTTGTCTGTCTGGACATTCTTCACTTTTTCCTCTTTCCAGTAATATTTACATAGAATAAAATTTCCATCAGCCCTCCAGTTATTAGCAAAAATCCAAGATAGTACCCCCTCAGACATTCCTTTTAAAATGAGTGGATGTATGAAGTTGGTTTTGATAGATAAAAGCACAGGATTGCTCCATAATCTCTAAAGAGATTGATAAGAGCATACATATTGATATTTACTTGTTGACATAAAAGCCTGTCCACTTGAACTTCATAAGTCACTAAGTAAAATAGATCTTATTCTATAATGAAAGAACAAGCTTAAAGTCTAACATATGGATTTTAAAAATTTGAAATTATTTTTTTTTTCATTTTTATCTTGCATTCGTGCTATAGAAAAACTAATTTAGCATTTAATATTTATTCCTTTTAGCATAGCAAATTTTGGCCTCTTTTTTATGGTGACATATTAATTTGGAAATTCATGCAAAAATCAAATAATTGTCAGATTTTAATGAAATTTTCAGGACTTATTCACAAATGAATGAAATTATTTTTATTAGAAAATCTTGGTAAAAATATTTTTTTTTTTATTTACTATATTAGCTAAAAGCAGAATTCTTTGAAAAATTTAAATCATCAACTTTTTTTTTTTTGTTTTTTGCAAAATTGGACCGCATCTTACTGAAAATCTGTTTTAAATGAAAAATAAAAAAGCACAAACCTAAGACATCATTTAATTAGAGAAAATTTTAATTGCTTTTATGAATAATATATATTAAAGAATATTCTCTGAAGAAAAAAAAATTTTCATGAAAAATGAATTTTTACAAGATTTGTTTTCGTTTTTTTACAATTTTAAATTGAATAATTTTGAAAGGTTTTAAATCTTTTAAAATTCATTTTCAATGAGATAATTCTTAAATATTGTTATTAAGTCAAACTATATTTATTAATCATATATTGTAAAGCTTATTGCAATCTGATGACCTTGAATATTTTTAAAAGAATTTTGATTTGTTTTTGTATGTGTGATTACATGCAGAATTTAAGTATGGATGTACAAACCGATAAATCTAGCGTTTAAAGATGACGTTTTAAGGGTTTTCTCCCCTTTACAAAAAAAAATACTTTGTCTTCTCTACCATACTTAACTATGAACAGTCTGGCTGTGGATGTTTAATAAATCGATTAACATGTCAGAAAAACAAGACCTCACAGTTAAGAAATGTTTGTATACAACATTTTATACTATAAGTAATATTTGTCTCAAATCAGAATAATTTAACTTTAAATTTGCTAATTTTCCTCAAATAATGTTTCAGAAAGATATATTTTATTTTTGCAAGATTTTTAAAACAGAGGATTAACTTTTGTTTACAAATGTGCCAAAAATGGCGATTTTGATTGATTTTAATGAAGAAAAAAATCAATTCTGTTCAATATAATTTCTGTTTGAAATACACCACAGAGTATTTTGCTTACTGGAAATAGTAATATTTTAAAGTTAGAATGAACAGTTCACAAAAGCTTTTTTCATCTTTAAAAAATACATTTTAAAACTTATTTATACCGAATCAGTGGAGGTACCTTTTAGTCCGGCACATGTTCAAGAGAATAAGTCATTGAAAGGCTGTGTTTTCTTTTATTTAAAAGCTTTTATGACTACGTATGAACACTAACCATTAGCATCAGTAGTAAAGTAGCTTGGTATAAGGACATCATATAAAAGGCGATATGGTAAGCATTGAATGCCTATAATTTATATAATTAGATTTGATAAGAGGACATGGTTTATTTTGAATTTCTTCATATTTGTTATAGTATTTGTTTATCATATTTTTTACATGAGGTGAATTTTAATCTCACTTGGATTTGAGTGCAATTGGTACTGTTTTACTTGTCTTGTTAAAAAAAAAAATAATTTCCTTCTATTCATGAGGTATAGAAGGAAATTATTCTTTTTTAGTTGTTGCTGTCTAAATCTGCCAAGATGCAAGTTTCTTTCACCTCCTTTTTCTAATAATACATGAACTAATATATATATGTATGTATGTATATTCTGTGTATTTAGGCAGCAAATTTTATTTAAGGCAAGACATTTTGTGTTAATTAATTTTACTGATTGACTTTTCCAAATTATGAATATTCCTTCTCAGACAAGGAAATTCCATCGGAAATTGTGCTAATATACCTCACTTGCATCACAACACTCATTAGTTCAACAAAACTCACCATTTACCTTGATGTCTAAGAAAGTCAAAAGCTTGGACCATATTTCTTGTACATTTCTTCTGAAATGAACTTGGACAATTTCTGATGGAATTTCTTCCTAGCCTGAGAAGGATTATTCATAATTTGGAAAAGTTGATCAGTAAAATTAATCAACGCAAAATGTCTGTTGTCTTTGATAATATTTATCTTAAATAAAATTTGCTGCCTAAATACACACACACACACACACACACACACACACACACACACACACATGTGTGTTCATGTGTTTTCTTTTATATATGTCTATCCTCCTTTAATGTCTATTTCTATATCTATATTCAAATGAAAATGTTTTCATGTGTGTGATGAATATATGAAACCACGCTTAAACTTAGGGAATATTCTTTTATTCCACCAATTGAACCATAAGCCTTCTGCTGATTCTCTATCAATGTACAATTGCTTCTTGCTTAAGATTTGACTCTGTCCTTAGTCAAAAACTGGGTTCAGGCTCCACTTATTCTGTCCAATGTCAAAATCTGTAATTTCAATCACCCTCCTATACTCCTGCCAGTCATAATTTCATTTTAATGATCAAGCAGGTGTATTTAAGCAAGTGGAAAACTTAATGATTTTTGGATTAGAATTGAAATTTCAAAAATTTGAAATGTAAATTTAGTCTTTTGCTGTGTAAAGTTTGAGAGACTAATTGTTTTCCACTAATTAAAGCTTGTTTAGAAATTTAGAATGTAATTTGTGATTTAACTGTAATTAATCTGATTAAAGATTATCCTGTTTATACAGTTTCTCTGTATTTTTTGTTATTTTTTTTTCTATTTAATCTAAAGATTTGGGTGATTAAAATTCTAATTTTTACTTTATTTTCATTCTAAAATAATATTTTATATGTTAACTTTTGCCATGGTGATGTTTAATAGGTAAATAAATACTTATATTTTATTAAAAATGAAAAAAAATTGTTGTGAAAATGCCTAAAGTGGGGGGGAAATGACATTGATGATAAATTGACCTGTTAGAAATGTTACCTTAAACTACACAGACAGGAAAATAGCATAAATACTGCTTTGAGGGGTGGAGAAAGGACATTTAATATTACAGAGGTCACCTGGATTTGAACTTGCAAAAACAAAATACACCCTCCCAAACAATCTGAGTGAAAAGATTTAATTTGATCAGTAATTAGTTTTTTAAAAAAATCAAAAAAAAAATCGATTATAACCTGCACATGTTGTGCATCATGCAAAGAAAAGGTTGCACACCTTCTCTTCTTTTACAAACGCAACCCCCTGACTGATGTGCCTGAAAACAATTAATGCATAAAGTCAGATGCATTAAAACTTCAGTTGATTTTCTTTCAAGAGATGGTTTCATTCATTTTTTTTTTATTTTTCTTTTAAATCATTTCACTCCAAGCAAAATGAGAATGCCACTAGTACACAGGGGGTTACAGAGCATGAAGGTGAGAGAAAAGATTGGGTATAGGGGGACCAAAGAAAGGCTAGAAGCTGAACAGGGTTCAAGAAGATAGAAGATGGCAATTGATACTGCATTTAAATTTTTGAAGATTGTAGTTATTGGGGAAGCAATGGAACGGAAAGGATTTCCACAGGCGGGAAGTTTGAGAAAAGAAACTGTTGGAGTAGAAGTGGCAGTTACATTTAACTAATTCAACAGTAAATGGGTGGGACCTAGATGCCAATCTAGTAGCACTCTTAAACTTATTTGTTGTTATTGTTGTTGTATTAATACCTCTTGCATACACTCTGCTGTTTCCTCATTGCCTGATATTCTGCTCCCTCCAGACACACTCAATCTGCAACTTACTTAGATTGACTCTCCTCATTTATGCATACCTGTCCGTCATCTTTTCTTTCAAGTTTTTTTAGAACCTTTCAACTCTTGGTAAGAGCATCTTGGGAAACTTTGCTGGAGAAATATAAATTCTTTTGAGAATCAAAATAACTTGTAGCAAATTGAAGGTAAACGGTTTGTTTTTTTGGGTTTTTTTTTTTGGTTTTTTTTATTGTGTTAGGTAGAGAATAAAATTAGGATAGTAACTATTGATAAGCCAATTTCCCTTTATGCACAATGAGGCCCAATTTGAAACTTGAAAGAGTCTAATGTAGGTTAACTTTAATGACCTTAAACCTAGTTTCAACAAAAATAAATAAATAAATAAAAAACACTTGGAGGAATTTTTCAGAGGGAAGTTAACTGATCACATATTGGACCTCTCTTTTTTTTTTTTTTTTTTTTTTAATGTACAAATGAAAATAAAATGCTTAATTTTCAACCTTTTTATTTATCATATTTTCAAGCCCATCACTGAAATCGTTGCATTGGCAAAATAAAAGATCATTTTCTTAATATAATTATTTTGATTTATTTCTCATTTTTTATCAACAAACAAAATGTTAACATCTTTTTATGATAATCTGATATCTGTTAATTTAACCCAATAAAAATCAAGTATTTTATTAGCACAATTCTGTTTCCAGTCCAAAGTGTGTCAATGTTCATAGAAAATTACTACGCGGTCTCCTCTTATTTATTTGCATATAATTATAGCAATTCTATAAATAGAAAATGGCCTGATATCAAACTTAATAGTCATCTTAAAATGCCTTCAAGCAAGTGTTGCATAAGATTTAGTTTTATTTTTTATAGAAATAGTGTTTAGCTTTTATTTTAATACCTTTCTCATCAGTGATGTACCTGTTCAAAGTAAATTTTAGAAAATTTAAATATTTTACTGTTTGCTTATAAAAACCAGAAACCTAAAATTAAACATGACACTAAGAATGGACAAATAGAAATGTTGCACAAATTGCATCATGAAGTAGAGTGGATGATCTGTAAGAAATATTTGACTGTAAAATATTAAGAAATATTCTTTTTGATGGTCTATTAGAAAACCATTGTAAGAATTACATTTTTTCCAATTTGTAAATTTCCCCCAATATGATTTCTGTATCCTAAAGAAAGGATTCCATACTGAGTAAATGAAATATGTGGGTCTGGTATCATTGTAGGACAGGGAAACATTTTCCTCCCTGCTCACAATCAGAGAGATTTTCTTTAACAATTTGTATGTTTGATATCTCCTTTCCATTTTCTGTTTACCCAAAGAGATTGAAAATCTGTTGGCATTGATACCCTATCTCTTTGGTTTTGGAGAAAGTTCTATTGTAAATAGCAATAGAGTGCTATTCATATATAAACACAACATAATTTTACATTGTCTACCCAAGTAAGTGGTCAAAACTTTAATCACGGTTGGCTATAATAACATCTAAACAATTCCTTAGTCATGATCTTTTAAAGTGAAGCAACTGCATATGACTGCAAAATGTCTATTTTACAATCTTTGTTGTTAATGAAAATTTTCCAAAGAAATGAAATAAATCCAGAAAACTGGGAAAAAAAAAGGAAATGTCTTCTTTTCCCATAAAGAAGAAATCATTTAAAAAAAAAAAATTTCCCTTGAGTCCAGAATAGGCATAGTAAATTGAGAGTTAAACATACTCTTCCCAATTATTTTTAAGTACACCTACATACATCCACACACTTTGCTTATAGCTGCTAGAATTTTGACCTAAATGTTAATTAAGCACTTTGCTAATAACGTTTAATGAAGATGATAAATATCAGCTAATATCAGGGTTGTTTTTTTTTTTTTTTTTTTGTAATTGTTCAATAATTTTCTTTTCATTTAAAAACATAAATAATAAAAAAACAAAAAAACAACTTATTCCCAAATTATCAGCTTGGAAATTTTTAATCCTCTTTATAAAGATTTTTAAACATTGAAAATGAATGGTCATTTAAAAGCATAAACATCTTAAGGCTTTTTTATTTTCTAAACTTTATTATGGCATTATTTTTTTCTTCTGAAAATGTTGAATCAATTTATAATAACTGAAGCTACTATGAATAAAGTGTTTTTATTTTTCATTTTGTGCTTGCTTAAGAACAACCTGTGTGTGTCTGTTTGTCTCTGTGTGTGTAATAACTGCATAACATATATTTAATAATGACATTTTTCTTTCTCTTTCTCTGTCCATAACAATAGACTTACCTGTTATCAGCTAATTATTAGCAACAGGGTTCCAGGTAACGAGAATATCCAGTGTAAGACTAATGAAAAATATATTCAATGCTACTTGAAATGAAGAAGTGTTGTTACCATAACAAAATTTTCAAAAATTAAAATATTTTAAATTATAATATGAGAAGATGCGGAAAAACTTTTGGTTCAACAAAAAAGACCTTCTAGTCAAATGTTATATTTAAATAGATACACACACACACACACACACACACACACACACACATTGCATGTGTCTCTTCAGCTGATTAATTGAACTTATCCCATCATATGTCTATGGAATGAATTTATTTGGATGTGTGCTTACTTGTTTTAAGTTCTTGGTAGTGTGCATGCACATGCATGTAAGCATTCAACTTAAGGAAATTATTTTTCTGCTGTTACTTTTGTATGTTAAACCGAAACCTTTCTTTCTTCCTGATGTTCATCTTTCAGAAGGTTTGGGCATCTATTCAGAGAAAAAGGAAATTACAAAAATAAGCACTGGTAATAGCAAATAAAATAAAAACAAGTGAAAAATTTATAAAGGATTTAATAAATAAATACATCAGAATATAATTCTTGATTCATTCAGAAAATTTAAAGTTTAAATTTATCCCAACTGTTATTTATTTTCCATACTGGAATGAGATTCAACAGGAATCACAAATAATTCTCTAAAGTTATTTTCTCCCCCATTTTGAAAATCTGATAGTTTTGTCACTTTTTCATCCATTTTTCAAAAGAATGTTAGCATTTTCAAATTGAACACACTGTTATTACTGATATATTTTTATATTATAAATGTAGCTATGTCAAGCATTTTAAAATCTTTTTTTAACCCTAACATTTTGTAATGCATTGTTTCTTGCTCAAGGCTGATTTGAAACTCTGCAAAGCATTCAGCTAATATCAGTTTGTTCTTTCTTCTCTGTGGAGCACTTTATAAGCTTCCTTCAGACAATATTGTCTTTAATATATATTATTCATAAAAGCAATTAAAAGCTTCTGTAAGTAAATAATGTCTCATTAATGTTTTGTTGCATTTTTTATTTTTTAATTATTAATTATTTTATGTCCGATTTTGCAAAATAAATTTGGTGATTTAAATTCTTCAAAGAATTCTGCTTTTAACTAATAGTCACTAAAAATTATCATGTGGAATTGCAACTTTTCATAAAATTAAATGGGTGAAATGCATGTAAAAAAAATTTTTAGCAAGATTTTCTAATAAAAAAAAAATTCAAAAATAATTTTATTCATTTGTGAATAAGTCCTGAAAATTTCATTAAAATCTGACAATTATTTAATTTTTTGCAAGAATTTCAAAATTAATGTGTCTGTCACCAAAAAAAAAGGCTAAGATTTGATATGTTAAAAATTAGTACAACTGCTGATACAAGAAAAACAAGTCTCTTAATCAAAATTTCAAATGTTTTAAAAAGGAGTAAAAAACCATTAATTGAATAATCAAAAAATTCATTGATCCTTCCTCTTAATAATAACAAAGATTTTGATGATAAAACTATGTTTTCATTATTTTGGGGGCATGTTTTCATCATGGTATACTGATTTTTTAACAATTTCATGGAGGTACCTAATATAATGTTATCATCAACTATTGTGAGTAAGCTGCTTCCCAACTTCTTCCATTACTGTCTTACCAAAATACCTTCAATTCTCACCACACCTCATC
Organism: Acanthosepion pharaonis; assembly: GCA_903632075.3. Lineage (NCBI taxonomy): Eukaryota > Metazoa > Mollusca > Cephalopoda > Sepiida > Sepiidae > Acanthosepion > Acanthosepion pharaonis. The sequence continues at coordinate 1,618,666 of CAHIKZ030000270.1, forward strand.
TCATATTTTTCCTGTTTTTTTTACTGTGTTGTCTGCTGGGCAGCTATCCATCAACCTTTTGCTCCATCTGTAATTCTTTCTTTTTGCTAGTTCCCATGTCACCACATTTTTGGCACTTAATCACTTCAATATTTATCTTGATCTCTTCTCTAATCCATACTCACTTCTTTCTAGCTCTTATCCTTAAAATTGTTCTTTCCATCAATATTTAATTTCTGTTTTTTCACCTTGATAACATGCTTATTAGCACAAAATGCATTTCACTGTCCTTATTTTGATTAAATTACAGCTGATTGTTATTAGTTATTTTATCTCATTTTTCCAATGTTTCTTTAATCTTATCACCTGCACAAAGTAGATGCATTCCTAAGGCTTATAGCCATATAGCATTAAAAAACAAGTTTCTGTATGATCACTGAAGTTAAGCAATGTTGAGCCTGGTCAGTACTGAGATGAGTATTGCTTGGGAATACCAGGTGCTGTAAGTTTGGAAGTGCAGTTGGTGTAATAGATAATGGCTTGGAATTGTTAATTGGAGAGAGAGCAGAGTTCCAATTTCAGTTGAATTTCTTATACTCATTTAAACACAAATACTCTTGGGAAAGGTATGTATCCACCTATTCTCCTCCCAGCTATGAGTTAATTAGTAAGACCTATATCACTAAATAATTATGATCTTGAAAAAAAATTCTTACTATGTAAAAATATTTTCTAGAAAATGAATCAACATGTTCCTAGATTTCATTCAGTTCTTCAGCTTTTATTCCTATGTTCTTTGAAATGTTATGAGTAAATATCACTTTTGTTGGCTTTCTGTTCATTTTTTAAACGTATATTGAAACTTTCTTATTTATGACATTTAGCATTTTTTGTCATTCATCCAATTAGGTTGACATTAGTCAAATGTCATCAGCAAATCATTTTAATGATGTACTTTCAAATTGATTTTATGTAATGCATGATTTATGCATTTCATGAAATGCTGAGTTGATTATAAAAATGGTTTTATTCTCCTTTTATCAAATCAAATTATTATTGTATGAATTTCAACTGATTTTTATCTGCTTTATTTCTGACTTAATTTTCAATTTGTTAACTGGAACCTCAATTTAATCTCATTTAAACAAGCAAGAAATATTTTCACTGTATTCAAATGTTTAAAAACAATTTCAGCATTGATTTTTGAGTTTGATAATCTATTCTTAAAAATTACCCAGCATCCTCTGTGTGAAAATATTTTCCATAGTTTCCATTACCTTTGTTGTTGGTTTGGTTTATTTTGTTTTATGGCATATCAACCTCAATGGATTATTTAATGCTGACAAGATTTTTAGGATAGGTTCGTATGAATAGAATATGTATTCTTTGTAAGAAATCAGTTTGTAGATCAGGTTTCATTGACATTTTTTGTAAAGAGTTTTCGGCGAGCATCAAATGCATTACTGGTAATATTTTGTTTTTCAAAAATGAATTTCTGTTATTATTTTTACTTTATAAAAATCTATTTTGATACCAGTTTTTGTGTTCACTATTTGCTCATAGCTGGGACCCTAACAGGTGCTACCACCCTGGGTCAGTGGGGACCTTAGAACAACACCAATTAAAAGGTGACCCCAAACTCCTTGAAACCTCTAATCTCCTGATCAGAGGTTATGCTACCAGATGTAGTTTATCATCATGCCCAGGACATTTGTTTGTCTTGACTGCTTATAAATATAGATTTTAAAATGAAATTTAAGTGGGACAAATATAAAAATAAAGAGAATGGAAAACCGGTATATTTGTAGTTTCTTATCCAAGATCTTTGAATTTAAGCAATGACAAGCCTGATCAGTACCTAGATGGAATACCAGGTGCTGTAAACGCTTGGATGTGCAGGTCGAGTAAGGGATAATGGCTTGAAATTCTAAATCTGCGAGCCAAGTTCCAGTTCAATTGGGTTCATTATATTCACTTACATGCAAATACCCTTGGGAAAGGTATATATCCACCTGTTCTTCTCCAACCTATGGGTTAATTAGTAAGACTTGTACCTCAAAATTATTATTCTCAAAAAAAAGATAAACAAATTTTATAATCTAAAAATAGTTTCTGGCTTTAAATAGCCTATAAAGGGTTGATAAGCCATAGAAAATGAATCCATCAATTTAGTTTCTCGAGTCAATTGGGAATAATTCAGTGTTTAAGCATACAGCTTAAGGCTTCCTAATCAAAAAGGTCCTCCTCACTCCCCTCTCCCCGCCCTTTTTTTTTTAAACAAGATACCTACAAGATTAAAGTTGGAAAATTTAAATCCATATGATTTAAAAATCTTAATGAAAGAAAAATAGTTTAACCACATAAAATATTTCAGAAAGTCTAAGTAGGAAATTTCATTAATATTATTTTTTTTTTTTTTTTGTCTAGCCTTATATACTGACACTTTCTGACCAGCTTGGTCTTCTCAGTTATTTTTAACACTAGTTTTAGTATTGCATATATTTTTCTTATGTATTTTAACTATGACTGAGTTACTGGACATGTTATGTGGTGTGATGGGTAGTGGCTTAGAATAAAAAAATCAGAGAGCTGAGTTCAAATTTCAGTTTAGTTCATTACATTCACTTTTGCACAAATACTCTTGGAATAGCATGAATCAATTCTTTCAACTATGCGTTGAATAGCAAGATAGACTAGGTCATGTAGCCTTGGTTGGTAACCAGTCTATCACAGAAAAAACAGCAGCCTACTGTGGGAAATCTTGTGCTTAGTAATGAATTGAAAGAAACATAATCATGTCTCAAGTGTGTATCATGTATAGTACTTAACTCAGTGGTTTACGATTTGTTTTTTTTTTTATTTGCCCATTAAATAAAACTCTGGGAATGTGAAACAGCTTTGGTAAAATTTCTAACTTTGCACTTCAGATAACAAAATGTCTTTTATAAACAGTTCCTATAACTAATGAGATTATCAAAGCTGATAAGCTAGTTTTCTTATCTGTCATGTTTTTGCCACAGTTTCTTTCTTTGACTTCAATTCCCTGCCATATTACTGATAACTAAGAAATAGAAATAACATTCTTTTTGTATAAGATTGAGACACGAAGCATTTTTCATTAATTTTCTTTTTTTTTTTTTTTTTTTTTAACCTTTTTTTTTTTCTCCTAAGTTTTTTTTGATTAAACAAGAGAGATTGGTGCAAGAAGAAGACTTCTATTAAATAATGTTATGAAAGTAACAAAAAGATGAAGAAAATAGTGATAATGAATTTTGTAAAATTATGCATAATAATGACAATGTAGATGTTTATTGGTATCCATGGAGGAATTCTCGGCTCCTCACCATAGAGATGAAAATATGCAAAGATTATTTATATATATTTAAAATAATAGAAAAGAACAGTGATATTCATAATTCAGAGTTCTTCGCTTTTATTTTTATTTTTAAAAACAGTGCTCAATACGATCCATGGAGCTTAATATTATAATTATTTTTTTTTTTTTTTAATTTTAATTTTAGGATGTTCTGTGCCGTGATAGAATCATATTTAAAAAAAAAAAAAAATATATATATATATATATATATATATATATATATATATATATAGTCATGTGGCTTGTTGATGTTACTTTCACCAACCCAACTCCAGAATTTTGTAAATGAATCCATCCATCCACTCTTCAGTAGATATCAGCGATTGACAGCTTATACTTCTTGATTTTTCTTTTTTTATATGCACTTATCATTGGTGCAAGCTTTTTTATTCTTTTTTTTTGCATAGTGTATATGTGCATTAATGCACATGTACCTGTCTGCACAGATGTGCATACATGTAGAATGTTGTAATTATAACAAAGCTTTATATTTGCCTATAACCTATGCATACGCACACACATATATATATATATATATATATAATAATTTTTTCATATAGACAGAAATAATTTACTCACTCGCTGTCTATATGAAAAAATTATAATAAATAATTATTGCTCTACTATAAGTATTGAGCCCTCTATTGAATTAATGCTGTGAATGTTAGAATTTATATATTAATTTCATTCTCATTACATTCGGAGATATATATATATTTTAAAATAGTCTCTAGTTTATAATACAATGTAAATGTTACTTAAGAAGTATTTTTTATTGTAGGTATGAAAAAATGTTTTAGCAGAAAATTGACACCTGGAAAGGGGTTACAGACTTGTATAAAAATAACTTTTATCAAATTATTGATGTCATTAGTAAGAAGAAAGATGGTGTACATGATAAAAAATATATATTTGTGAAAAGTTTTAGTTTTTTTTTTTGTTTCTGTAAAAAACCAAAAAAGAAACAATTTAACTGCTTAAGAGGATTTATAGCACCATTTTCACTTTCAACAAGTCTCCACTTCTCCATGATATATTTAAGTTTTGTCTGTGTTTTATAGTTGATGCAAAAGTATTTAATTATTTACGTCACAAAGAACTACTGGAACTGCTTTGTAACCTGGAAAGAATATAAGAATAATCAAGTACCTATATTTGAAGCAAACAGCCTGCATATGGATAGAAAATGAATTCAGTAGAGATACAAAAATAGAAATGGGTTTCAGACTAGGATGTATCTTCTTAGCAGATTTACTCAACCAATACAGTGAGGTGATTGTGAGAGAATTACAAGTCCTACCAGGATTCATTATTGGCAGTCACAATCTTAACACCATAAGACATGCAAATGACACAGTATTGATAGTAGACACAGAAAGGAAACTACAATAACACCTACAGATGGTAGTGAAGGTAAGCGGGAAGAAAGGACTAGACATCAATTGCAAGAAAACAGAATGCATGGTTGTTAGTAAAAGAACAGCTCAACATGCAAATTACAAATTGAAGATTTCAACCAAGTACAAAAATTTAAATGTTTGGGTATTGTTTTAACAGAGGGCAGAAAGTGAAACACTGAAATCTGAAGGTGCATTGGGATAGCAAAAGATGCTTTCCAGAAGCTAAGTAAAGTATTAAGAAACAGTAAAATTTCATTAGAAACAAAGAAAAGAGTACTGAACTGTTATGTAACATTCAGTCCTTCTATATGGCAGTGAATGCTGGACAATCTCCTCACAGATGCAGCAACAGAAATGTGCTTCTACAAAAGGATGCTGAGAATACCAAGGATAGAATATGTAAAAAACAATGAAATTTTGGAAAAATGGAAACGAAAAGGAAACTTATGCTTAACATCAGGAAGTGACAGTTGAAATTTCTAGGGCACATAATAAGGAAAGAGAGCTTGGAAAATTTGATACTCACAGGGACAGATTGAAGGCAAGAGAGACAGAGGAAAACAATGCATAACCTACCTAGAAGCTCAAGTAAATGGATGGTGGAGCAAAGTTTAGAAGAGATAACTAAAAGAGCTATGAAGAACAGGAAATTGTGGATAGCCATGATCGCATATGTCCTGAAGAGGCACAGTAAATAGAAGAACATTAAAAAAAATATTTAATTTGCATGAGGATATTTTTAGGGGGGAAAAATTTGTTTCCAAAAATCAACAAAGGAATTTAATAAATTTTTTTGTATTTGTTTAAGAGAGGATGAAATTTTTATTGTTTATTTTTTAAAGAAATTTTCCTTTCAAATTTCATAGAAAACAAACTTGAAACAAATGCTGGAGAAAAACTGAGAATTTGTGAAATGGTAGCATTGTCTGCTGACACATTCATTCACACGGGGGTCTGTATACAGTGCATGAGAAATTCACCTTTTTTTCTTTTAGAAAAATTTTCTGGAATTTTTGTTTGACAATCCGTAGTTGATTGAATCAGCAGATGCAAATGGCCATCAGTACTTCACGTTAGATTCTCGAGGTTTTCACAGAATTAAAAGCAAGTCTCTGATGCATAACTTGCAAATTAAACGATACAGTCAAGTATACAAAGTAGAATTCAAAAGTTGAAGAAATTTGACCATTCAAAAAAAAAAACACCCACTTAGCCTGACATCTGGTTGCCATGGTCTCCTATAAAGTCTCCTCCTTGTATAGTAATCAAAGAATTCACAGCAAAAGTCTAGAATACATTTGATTTGTGGATACTATTGAAATTCCTCTCACTTTTGGGTAGTACTTTTGTCTCTCAATAGAAATTTCTACTTTCATTTATTCAGCCATAATTTACTCAAGAACAGAAAAATGTATGTAAACAGTAGATAAAAAAATCTTTGAATAGGTAACAGAAACAGAATGCCTGATGTCTAGAAAAGGTTCAAAGCTTGATGAACTTAATAGAAGGAAATGATGTAGCCATTACCAAAGCACCTTTTTTTTTGTTTTCTTTTTTTGTTATGCCAGGCAAGTCTGTCAGGATGTGAAAGGAGCAACTTTTGGACAGTTAAGTTGACCTGCCTGTCTTTGTATAAAAGTAGTCAGAATGCAGCAGCAAGCAAAGTTGAAAGTTCACTCTGTCAACTGCTAACAATCACAGTTGCTTCGTTCATATCCAACTGGATATTTCTTTCTTATCATCATTTGTTCTGTCATTTCTTTCTCTCCCTTCTGTTTCCAATTCATTTCCTCTGACTGACCAGTTTCTGAACAAGATTAAACTCTGAAATAATGAGGCCTGTTTTAAAAGTAGTAAACAAAGAAATCAAACTTGAAATACACCATCCCACCCCTCCTGTCAAACATAGCTGAGCAACTTTGGTAAAGAAAGAACAGATTATTTTATTATCTATGCCTACATGTTCATATTATCCTGTTTTCATGCAAATAATTGCGGTCTGTCTGGTAAAGATGGTTAACAAGTGCATGTCTGTTACTTCCTATTGCAACTGAAGTCGGTGCATTCGAATATGTTTGTTTAAACAATTTACATTTTGGAACGGTTGCACTGGTTAATTAACTCTCTCATTTTCTATTCCCTTGGCACAAAAAGAATTCCCCCACCTCACATCACTAAACCTCATCGTTTAATGTGATTATCTAACATACAGGGGTGGGCTGAAAATATAAGCAGAAGTGGTATGTTAAAACTGTGATATCTTGTATGCATTAATTTCAACACTTCTTATTAATAACAGCATTCTTTCTTTTTTCCAGGTACGAGAATGGGCTGAAAAGTTCATTGGCTTAATATAAAGGAGTGATGCTAGAGCTATGAAATCTTGCATGCATTAATTTCAACTCTTATTAATAACAGCATTCTTTCTTTCCAAGTAAACTGACACCTGACTGTTCAAAGAGGACTTTAAAAGTAATAAGTAGCAAATTCTTTTGAAAATGGGCACAATTTGGCATCATGGTGTTATTAAGTACCTGCAGGTAAAGGGTTCAGTTCCCAAGGACATTCCTGTTGACATATTTGCTACATTAATGGATGATGCCCCAGCTTTATCAACAATGCAAAAGTGGGCAGCTGAAGATAGGAGGGAGAGTCTTGAATGGAGAGTACTATGCCAACTTTCTGAGGCAGTTACAAAACTGATGAAAGGAGTTTTGTTTCATCAAGACAATTCTTTGGTTTTAGTGGCTGCTATGTGTGACTGTGGCTTTGAACTGGTTGAACACCCTCTCTATTCTCCTGATTTGACTATGATCTGTTTCCCAACATAAAAAAAACACTTGGCTGGGAACCAGTATCGCAGTAATGATAATGTCATATCTGCTCTTGGTGACTTTTTTGACCTACAGGATGAAGAGTCATCTTTGAACAGTCAGATGTGAGTTTAATTGGAAGGAAACAATACAGCTATTAAGATGAGTTGAAATTAATGCATGCAAGATTTCACAGTTCTAGCATCACTCCTTCATAGTCAGCCTTTGAACTTTTCAGACCACTCTCGTATATCTCAATCATAATCTTTAGAAAATAATTATTCTAGCTTTAGTTTTAAATAAAGCTTTGTCAGTCTGAAATAACAGAGTACTTGATTCAATATGACCCATGTAGACATTGATGTGCAAGTAAATCATTGAGGCAGATTTGATCTCTACTCTGCCTTGTTAAATTGTTTTATTTGTTGTTCTCTTTGTCTGTTTCTGCATCTGTACAGGCAAATTGAATTAGGTTGTTAAATTAGTTCATTCAATGCTTTGTGCCAATATTTATATAAAGACATACTTGTCCATTTTGGTTTTTTTTTTTTTGGTTTTTTTATTGTGTGTTTGCTCATACAAATATAGATAAAAATGTAAATCTAACAGATTTTCTTTTATTTATGTTTACCAAAGTATCAGTGTTGTCTATCAATTCAGTTGGTGTGTTGGGTAGGGGGATCATGTGTAAGTGTATTGGTAGAGCAATAAGTTCATTGTGCAGTGATAAAGAAACAAATATTTATTTTTTAACATTCTTTGTCAATGCACCCAATTCTTTTCTATAGATCACATATTATACAATGAAAATTTCAGTTCAAAATTCAACTGTGTCAGGCTACATACTTATTATTATTATTATAATATATTTGTGTATGTTTGCATGTGATCTATGTGTCATATCTCTTCAGGGCATGAGTAATCATGGCTCTCCACAACCTCCAGTCCATCATGGTGGTTACCAATGTTTATCCTTTTGTCAAACCTCCTACTCCCACTCCTGTCCTCCCACCATCCATTCACACAATCTTGTTAGGTAGGTGGCCTGCTGCTTTCACCTTTCTTGCACTTGATATTTCCTGTTAGAGTTAAGTTTTCCAAGCCCTCCTTTCTGATTGTGTCCCAGGAATTTCAGCTCTCTCTAGTTCTGAGTATAACAGTTCTTTTTCTTATCATTTTCTTTAAGACTTTCTTGTTGTTTACTTGCTTCTTCCACGGAATTCTCAGTATTCTTGTGTAGAACCACAAATCTGTTGCCTCCATTTTCCTCTTCATTTGTGGTGAGATTGTCCAGCGTTCACTGCCATACAAGAGGTTTGATATCACATAGCAATTCAGCACTCTTTTCTTCATTTCTAATGATATTTTCCTGATTCTTAGTACTTTGTTTAGCTTTTGAATTCAGAATTCAGCATCACATCTTCCCTCCTCTGTTAAAATACTTCCCAGATCTTTAAGCTTTTGTACTTGCTTGATAGTAAGATCTCCAATTTGTACTTTCTATCTTCTTGTACCTGATGATCTTATCCTTTTTTTCTCACTTTCCTTTACTACCTTGCCTTGGAGACCCTGTAGTTCCCTTCCCACATCAGCCATCAACACAGGGTCATCTGCAAATCTTATAATGTTAAGATTGTACCCTTTGATAAGACTTGGTAAGGTCTCCAGCTTCCTTAGCATATCCTCACTGTAGAGGTTGAACAGATCTAAGGAAAAGGCACATCATTGTCTTACACTCACTTATATTTTTATGTAGCTACACAATTCATTTTCTATCTGTAAGTAGGTAGTTTGCTCCCAGTATAAGTTATGGATTAGTCTAACATCCTCTCTGAATAGATTTAATTATCTTTGCAGTTTCTTGTGCCATACCTTGGCAAATTCTTTTGCATAATCTACAAAACATATGTGAATATCCTTCTGCATTTGTATTGCTCTTTCCAGTTGCATTCTGATTATAAAATTTTTGGTTACAGTGTCCTTAATAAAGCTGCACTGTTCTTGTCCTATTCCTGGTCTAATTCTGTTTTGCGCTATAATCATCAGGATTTGGATCATTAGCTTGGATATGTGGCTCATTTAGTTGATTATCCAATGGAGCTCACATTCATTTGCACCTGTTTTTTTGCTACAAAGATATATCTGATGAGGCCCTTCAGTATGTTGCCACAGTCATATACTTTCTTTACCACTTATGTAAGTATCTCGATACTGTTTCGTCCTGCCATTTTGTTTATTCCTTTTGTCCAGTGCTGATCTTCAGATTTGAATATCTTAATATTGTAAGTTTCTCTCTCTCATCATGAAATAATTCTCCGATTTATTTGCTCAATCATTGGAGTATTTACTTTTTCTATTATCAGTGTTCCTTTCTTTGATTTCTATACAGCCTGTTGATGAGCTTACCTTTTTGTTCAGTTAATTCTTTTATTCTGTTTTACAGACTTGCTTTATCTGGGTTACTCATTTCTATTTCTGTGCACCTTTCATTGAGCCATTCCTCTTTAGCCTGACAACATTTATGTCTAATTTCTGTGTTTAGTGTTCTGTACTTTCTTCCATTCCTTGACATTGTTTATTGTCGCTTTTTCATCATCTCTAGAATTTCTTGTCATTCACTCTTTCTTATTTCATTTTTGTTGGAATGATCTTATTCATTGACATCACTAGTTTTTCTCTCAACATATTCCACTTTGAATTTGTAGTTTCATTCAAGTTGTTTTTATTTTTGACTTTGACTCCTGAATGACCCAACTTGGAAGGATATACGTATAGACAATTGCAGTTTACGTGTTTGTTTGCTTGTCTTCAGTTTCCTTAATTATACTTTGATGTAATATACAACTAGAATATGATTGTTCCTACAGTCGGCACTTGGATATGTTTTACAGAGAGGAATTTAGTTTCTAAACCTTTTGTTGATATTTACCTAATCAATCTGCAGCTCCTCCTGTGCTTCTCCATGTCCATAAATGTCTAGGATGTCTCTTAACTTGAATGAATAGTGAGCTTTGAAAAGAGTAAAAGAAACAACCATTTGTTCTTTTTGTCAAAAGTTAAGAGGCAAAGTGGGGGAAAAAAGCCATACAGAAACAAAAAGGGGAAAAAAATGCATAGGAAAAAGTCTTAAATAATTGTTACTGTTCATCATCTAAACTGTCCTGAAAATGGCTAACATTACAGTATAACATGGCCTTGGCATAACCCACTAAAAGTGCTCACAGGAACACCTATCCATGTATGACATGGCACTGCAAAATTCCTAACATGAACCAGCTGTTAACTAGAGCAGATCTTTTAACCAGAATTTGGGTACCTTGCTACCATTCAGGATAAAGCAGCTCAGTTCCCTCAAATTGAAAAGTCACAGCCTCTGGTGAGTCAAATTACCAAAAAGTTCTGTTACAATCATTAAGGTCATGGAAGGAGTACAAAATGGGCAATAGATGAACCTTTCTACTCTGATTAACCATGATTTCACATGGCAGGAGGCTGTGCATGTTTGAGATACCATCTCTAGAGGTAGTCAAACAAGGCTGAAATGACGTCCAGCCTAATATGGATTTAATGAAACCTCTTTGAATGTAAGCCAAAGTCTGTAATTTTAAGAGATTTAACATTGGTTTAAGCAAGTGTAGATCAGATAATTCTAGTTAAAATTAGTATTTAGGTAACAGTGGTAGATTGTTTTAACATAGGAGTTAAAACTTATACTAACATAATATAAAGTGGGTGAGTAAACTGCTTTTTTTTAACCCACAATGAGAGTGGTGGTCAGAGCAATAGAATACTATGTTATTAGTAGAATTCATTCATACAGTTAGGAATGAACAAAATTCAAAGTTTAAAGCTCTTCCTACAAATTAAATTAAGATTATAATTTTGCATTCAAAGTTACCTAATCTTATAATTAACTAATCATTGAATTCAGATATGTGTGAATGAAAAATTGGAATAAATCACCATAAAAGTAACAAAGTAATGTACAAAAAAATAAATAAAATTAAGCCAATGAAATTAACACAAATACATTTAAAAGATAAATAGAAAAATTAACCCAGAGCACTGACATCTGAGTCTCTTCTATTTGGTCAAATATCTTGTCTTTGGTAAGTTAGCATTGCTTAAGAAAGGAATTATCTTATCAAAATTTATAGCTATACCTTTTGAGTAGGTTGTTTGTGAGTTAATAGCTCAAAGAATAAAGAAAAGAATTGCAACCTTTGTGCTCACAAAAAAACCCCCAAAAAAACACTGTCAAAAGGACAGGTTTTTTTCTTTGACAATACTATTATTTTAACTACCTTCACTCTTTGGCAATGTTTGTTTTAAAAAGCAATGATTAGAATTGTAATAAAATTTAGATATGTTTCCAAGAATAAAGAAAATATGTACATTCACTTTCATATGTTTAAGTTTTATTAAAATTTGAATCTTTGCTTTTTTAAAACAAAGTTAGTGAAGATAGTTAAAATGATAGCAGTGTCGAGGGAAAACCATCCTTTTGACACAGCATTTTAAAAAAAAATTTTTTTCTTTCGTGGGCACAAAGATTAAAGATTGCCAAAAAATATTCACTTATTCAGTTACAGGTATTTCAAGAAACAGACATTCCAAACTTTCCAACAAATTAGTTACATTAACGAAATAAGGATTAAAAACTTTTATGTAAAAGATTCTATAGGCCACTCAAATTATCAGGTCATCCCATAAGTTCTGTCCGAATTTTGAATAAAGAAAACAAGTGACCAAATGTTACATTTAATTACAGATTCAATCAACAATGTATTTTCCCTGATTATCTATGACTTCCTTACATATATTAACAAGCTTACTAATTCCATTACTGTAAAATTCTTTTGGCTTTGAATCGAAGAACTCACAAATGTCAGTTTTAACCTCTTCTTTTGTTACAAAAGCTGTTTCTTCCAAATGATTCTGTAAGCTACGAAACAAATGGTAGTCTGAAGGAGCAAGATTGGGAGAATAAGGTGGATGAGGAATTTTCTCCCAACCAAGTTCTTCGATCTTTTGTGACGTGATTCTTGCTGCGTGGGGTCACGCATTGTCCTGTTGAAACATCACCTCTTTTCGATTCACTAAAGCAGGTCTTTTTTTTTCTCAAAGCTTGGTTCAAACGCTCTAATTGCTGACAGTATATTTGAGCATTAATTGTTGCATTAGGTGGTAAGAATTCAAAGTGGATTATTCCTTGGCAATCCCACCAGATTGAAAGAAGAACCTTTTGCCCATGAAGTTCCTTTCTCAGCTGTGGCTGGGGTCCTTCCCCTTTACAAAGCCACTGTCTACAACGCTTAACATTTCGATAAAAGATCCATTTTTCGTCGCCAATCACAAGTCTATCCAAAAAAGGTGGAACAAGTTGGCGAGAATGGAGAGAAGAGCAGATGTCAACTCGGGATTTCAGGTTGTTATCAGACAATGCATGAAGCACCCATTTTCCAAGTTTAGGAACTTTTCCAAGTTGTTGAAGATGACGATGAACAGTTGTATGGTTTGAACTGAGAACCACTGCCAATTCCTCAACTGATAAAGCAGGATTTTCTTCAAGGGCTGCTTCAAGAAGCTTTTCATCAAACTCAGCTGGACGTCTGGTTTGATCTTCATCTTCAAGGGTGAAATCTCAATCTCTGAATTTTGCAAACCATCTTCTGCAAGTTCTTTCATTCACACATTCCTCTCCATAAACTGAGTGAATGTTTCTAGCCGCTTCAGCTGCTGAGTTTCCTTTCTTGAACTCATAAAGCATTATGTGCCTCAAATGATTCTTGGGTACTTCCATGTTAGCAGGGTTTTAATCAAACAAAATTTAATTTTATTGTTCTCTGAAATAAACTTTGATCAGTTTAAATGCATCTAAATATAAAAATAATGTTCAGCTCCATTAGACATTATAAAATACTCTTTAAATTTTGTTCATTTTAACAAAAAAAGTTAAAATTCGGACAGAACTTAAGGGGATGACCTGATAGATGACTATTTTGAGCAAAAGGTCTATTTCCATACTTCTTTAATCACTATATATGGTTTTCTTCAAACTAATTCCTTCATCTTTGTTTTTATTTTCTTTTTCTCACAATGTTTTGACCACCAAACCTGTGGTCTTTGTTCAATATCTAGTGATCAAGAAGGATGAATCTTACTTATGCATAACTCCTTACACTTTTCACATCTGGGTTTTCACATTATTTTCAGAATTGTATTTCTTGGCCTCAAACTAGAGTAAATTGAATATTTTAATAGCAGTTTGTCTGCTACTTGATTAGTTCTTGCAACCAGGTTAGAATTTTGACTTCTGTGTAGAAAAATATAGGCCAATATATTTTTGTCTTTTCTCTGCGTGGAGATTTCTTAGATCAAAAGATCGCAAATAATTATTTCTAATTACATTTGAAGAATAATTACTTCTCTACACCTTTTTGGTAAATAAATAAATAAGCATCCACACCTTGCCCATCCCCATTTGCTTGATTATGTTTCTTTTTTTCTAATATTAATTTTTAATCTCAAAACAAAATCGATCTAAAAAGTTTTTTCCAAGTCAAAACAAATATTTCTCATAGATGGATTTACTTGTACTTCTGGTTTATTTTCTAGCATTTTGCTTTAAAAAAAAAAACAACCATGTGTTTTCATAAAATAGATGGTCACACGTCTCCACAGCTTCCTGCTCTTCAATATCTTTAAATTACATACTGCTATATTTTTTCTTAGGAAATTTAGTGGAATGATTTTCTATACCTCCTCCAGGTTTAGAATTCAGAGATATCACCTTACACATATGGGAAGCTAAAAGATTTTGTCATTTCTTTTATCTTCCCACTGACTTTATCATTACTTCATTACACCTTCCTTTAACTTCAGTCATTTTTTACATTAATAAAGTAAATATTTCTGGCTGTAAGAGTAAAGTTGATGACTTTGACAATTCTTGACTTAAAATTGATTCTATCACACTCTGTTATTTATTATGATTGAAAGAATAAGGAATTTTGTCAGTAGTGAGAAATGAATAAGCATTGATAGAATCAGGTTATAATAAATAAACTTTATGAGCAAATTCTGTTTAGTTCTGAATTTGAATTATTTTAACCAGTCAGAATTAAATAAATGACCAATTTGAATTCCTGAAAGAGAAATCATTCTTTTGGGGATTGGATGAATTTTCATTCAGTTTTTTTTTTTCTTTGTTTTTTTCATGCAGTCAGAAATCTCCTTGTATCAGTCTGCCTTCAATTTGGGATGCAGTCATAGTTAATAAATATGAATTTAATAACTTCTAAAGTTTTCTTCTTTATTTCAGTATTCCAACCTTTGCTTCATCATTTTTTTCTTTAAATAGGCAAAATGTAATACAAGTGCATTTGAAGAATGCATAAAATACTAACAAAAAATTCAATTTTTTCTAAATATTGAAAGTGCTTTTTTTTCCATTCATGAACTTTATTGATTAGAGCAAAGAATATTTACTTTATATGAAAACTTCTGATTCATGTGTCTGTTTTCTTACAAATGAAAGTGTAATAAACATTCCAAGAAAGTTCAATTTACTTTGTTTTCAGTGGTCAATATTCTTTGAAAAAAAGAAAAAGAAAGAAATATGTGACTTAGTGAAATAATTAAAGAACATCCAAAAATAGAATCAAAAAAAAAAAAAGAAACTATTATTCCAAAACTAAATTTATGTAACTGAATTTTTGCTTTTTATACAGTGTGCTTTAGAAATACCTCCCACTATGGAAAGACATTAAGCTAGATGAAGACACCATTGCCACTAATGTCTTAGTACTATGTGGGAAGTATTTCTGGGAGTTAAAAGTAGGTATACAGTAAGTATTGTAGCAGTATTGATGTTTGTATAATCAATACAATACATTTTGTGCACGTTTTGTTTTTCATTATTATATACCTACTTTTGCTGGACCCTGTATTTGATCAATTTTATTACCCCAAAATTGCCACAGATTTTACAAGTAAGTGAATTCTATAGACCTAGATAACTGTTCTTCAAGATGACACCTTTAAATGGTAATCTGAACCTGTCAATTTTTGTAGAAATGTGAATATAAATGCAAATTTGTCTTATTTTTATATTTTAATTAATTGTAAGAAGAAAAAAAAACAATTTTCTTACTGTTCTTTATAAAGTGTTTTTCTTTTTGTTTTTCAGGTGAGTTTTTTTTTTTTATTAGAATTGTTTACTCATGGGTAAGTGATCACTTTTTTAAAATAATATTTTATCACTATCATCTGAAGCAATTGTGACCTGTGAAAATTGGATGGTCGCCAGAAGATGCAAGAATGGGACCCCTGCAGAAATGACAAGGATGGTGACTATTTAACAAAGGGGAATATTGCAGCAAAAATTCAATATTGTTGTTATTGAAGCCATCAGTCAGTGCACTGTACAGTGTATATAGCATTTCATAAGGATTTATAGATTTATAGAGAACATTACCATTGAACTGTGAAAGGTATGATACCGTATTACCTGGTCAAACAAGTTTTTCCCCCCCCCCACTGGGCAGTTCTGGTATAGAGGAGATTGCCTGGGGTTATGGATTAAGCCTGCTAGAAGGCTGTTGTGCAAATAAATAGTGTATCTATGGTCAGAGTGTGGGTGTTCCATTGGAGGTTGCAATGGCCACCAGTGAATTGGTGTCTGTCTTAACAGATGTAATTAAAAAAAACATTCACACTATTTTATGTTCAAGTGTTCCAAGAAGAAGGACTTCAGATAAGCCTTTCCAAAATGGAAACTATGATCTGGAATTGGAATGAGAATGATGGCATCTACTCTGGATCCATCCTAAAATTGTAGAATGTGAAATTTATAAATTCTAAACACCTTGCTGTATAGATCAGTTATTCCAAACTTAGTATAGGAGATAAGGAAATTGAACAGAAATTCAGTTGGGCTACGGGATAGTTTTGTCAAAGACAGATGCTGTGAAACCAAAATATTAATGGAGAACTCCTCTGATCTAGACTTTGGTATGAATGTTATGCATGGTGTCCAACTCCTTCAGAAATATCTAAACTTTCATCTCTATACAAATGTTTTCTCAGATCAATGATTAAAGATCTCTTCAGATGAATAAATTCTTTAAATTTTAAGGCTATCTTTCATCAAACCCATAGACTGGCACTATAAAATCACAAATGATTTACCAAATAACAAACCCCGTTACTTGAAAATTTCCAACAGCAGCAACCAAAATAAATAGCATATGTAATAGAAAATGGGTATATTGATAATAAATATGTTAACTTTCCACACAACCAAAAACAAAAGGTTTGGAAGGAAACTCCCATAAATATTAGAACGAACTATAACTTTTAGTGAACTTTAAGTCATAATTTCCTCAAAACAAAAAAAAAACAAGCAAAAAAACTATTTTATGAAAAAGATTTTAAAATTTCAACTGAAAATAATACTAACTGTTGGATCATTGAATGTCGAATGTTTCCTGTATGGAAAAAGCTAATTTCATCATGACCCTTACTGTGATTAGTTCAACCCCATTATTTTCAGGTGATATGAAAATGGGACACTGAGTTGACATCCAGATATGCTGTTGGCCTCCATGCTCACCAAGTGTGAAACATATTGTAGGACACATTAAATCCCCAGCTGTTATAACCAACAAACAAAACTATTATGGATAACATGGGGTTACCCCTCCCCAAACAACTTGAGCCCCTTGATGTTTCTATACCATATCACATAGCTGATGTTATTTAAGCAAAACGAGGAGATACATATCCTTAGGTAGCTATCTGAAATATTCTGGCACATATGCAAATACATACAAGATTATGCTAAAAAGTTTTTGACCTGACCAAGAAGGAATTCAAAAATCCTAATGTTAAACCATTTGGGGAACTGAGTTAGTCCAAGAACTTTTTATTACTTGCTTGCTTATGTGTGTGTGATATATACATACATACACTTGCAATTCTAGTCAGTTGCAATAGACAAATCCCTTTCCTTCACTCTTCTATGCCATTGTTCCTTCATCTAAGACATTAGAATATTCCACAAAATCATCATTATCATTAAACCAGTTTCATAGGTTTTAGCCTTAAGTGATTGTCACTTATTTTCACATATAACATAGCTATATTGTTATCATTTATAATATTGGTTAAACTTTCAAAATATGTTATTAAAAAATGTTAACTTTCTTTACTTCCATTTCCATTTACTTTTGAGCTGTCAACCTAAAAGCTATTCAGTACAGAAAAGGAGTTTGAATAACTCAGTATTTGTCACAAAATATTCTCTCACAGTCACACTTTCCTTTTACTAGAATATATAACTAATATACACACACACACACACACACACACACACACACACACACACATTTTTGCCATTTCTGCTTTTAGAAATGTACTTGTTAAAAGACTGGTTTTCTCTGAAGATTTCAATTAAATTTAGTTGTTACATTAAATTCTAATTAAAAAAGATAATTTGTTTTCAATCGATTTTACTTATTTTCCTGACAAAACAAATTCAAATTGTCATAATTTTCTTACCTTCATCCAGTTTTTTGCTTCACAATTTATTTTATTTATTTGCAATCATTTTATCAATTTTGCATGCCTCCTCTCTCTGCACGCACACGCACACACACGCACGCACGCACACACACATCTTGCCTTGCTGAGCAAAACCTATTAATGTAGTCATTTCTAATTTTGGAAACTTTCTCCTGATTTTAGAAAAAAATCTATTTCAAGGGATTTTTGGTAAAAAAAAAGAATATGATGAAAAACGTTAAATATGTAAAAGCTTCACACTTTTTGTTTTTAGATAATTGCAGGTCATGCAGAGACAGGAAATAAGTGTCTGGATGCCACCACACCTGTGTGTGTAGGTGTGTGTCTTCTCTTGTGCAACTTTCTTTTTCTCACTCTTTTGTCAGTCTATCTTTTTCTCTCTCTCTCTCTCTCTCTCTCTCTCACCATCCATCCTATTTGCACTATTGTCTGTTTCTCTCACAGTCACACTTTCCTCTGCACTCTTTCTCTGCCCACGGCTCTCTGTGCTCTTTCTCTCCATGACACTCTCTCCTGCATTCTTCCCCCCCTTTCTCTCTCTATCTCTTTCTGCATTCTTTCTCTTCTCTTTCTCTGACCAATCTCCTCCCTGACTCTCTCTCCCCTCCTCTGCACTCTCTCTCTCTCTGACCGTCTCTCCTCCCTCACTCTCTCTCTCTCTCTCTGACCGTCTCCCTCCTCCCTCTCTCTCTCTCTCTCTCTCTTCTCTCTCCTGACCGTCTCTCCCTCCCTCTGCACTCTTTCTCTCTCTGACCGTCTCCCTCCCTCTGCACTCTTTCTCTCTCTGACCGTCTCCCTCCCTCTGCACTCTTTCTCTCTCTGACCGTCTCCCTCCCTCTGCACTCTCTCTCTGACCGTCTCTCCCCTCCCTCTGCGTCCTCTCCCTCTCTCTCTCTGACCGTCTCCCTCCTCCTCTCTCTCTTTCTCTCTCTGACCGTCTCCCCTCCCTGCCCTCTTTCTCTCTCTGACCGTCTCCCTCCCTCTGCTCTCTCTCGGCCGTCTCCCCTCCCTCTGCACTCTCTCTCTCTGACCCGTCTCCCTCCCTCTGCACTCTCTCTCTGACCGTCTCCCTCCCTCTGCCTCTCTCTCCGTCTCTCCCCTCCCTCTGCCTCTCTCTCCCTGACCGTCTCCCTCCCTCTGCACTCTCTCTCTCTCTCTGACCGTCTCCCTCCCTCTGCACTCTCTCTCTCTGACCGTCTCCCTCCCTCTCTCTCTCTCTCTCTCTGACCGTCTCCCTCCCTCTGCACTCTCTCTCTCTGACCGTCTCTCCCTCCCTCTGCCTCTCTCTCTCTCTGACCGTCTCCCTCCCTCTGCTCTCTCTCTCTCAGCCGTCTCCCCTCCCTCTGCACTCTCTCTCTCTCTCTCCCTCTCCCTCTCCCCTCCCTCTGCACTCTCTCTCTCTCTGACCTCTCTCCCTCCCTCTGCTCTCCTCTCTCTCTCTGACCGTCTCCCTCCCTCTCCACTCTCTCTCTCTCTCCCTCCCGTCTCCCCTCCCCTCTGCATCTCTCTCTCTCTCTCTCCCCGTCTCTCTTTCCCAGTCTCTCCCCTCTCTCTCTCCCCCCCCTTCTCTCTCCTTTTCTCTCTCCCCCGTCTCCCTTCTCTCCCCTCTCTCCTTCTCTCTCTCTGCTCTCTCTCTCTCTCTCTCTCTCTCTGCCTCTCTTTCTCTTCCTCTGTCTCCTCTCTCTCTCTCTCAGCTCTTTCTTCTTCTCTGTCTCCTTCTCTCTCTGCTCCTTCTCTCTCTCTCCTCTCTCTCCTTTCTCTTCTCTGTCTCCTTCTCTTTCTCTTCCTCTGTCTCCTTCTCTCTCTGCGCTCTTTCTCTTCCTCTGTCTCCTTCTCTCTCTGTGCTCTTTCTCTTGAGCTTGTCTACTGTGTTTTTATTTGGATATATAACACATAGTTTTTTTTTTTTTTTTTTTTAATCATTTCCCCAAACTTTACTGCAAAGCTTACCTGTCCAACCTTGGCTCCCTGCAACTTCTGTTTTCTTTCTAAATCTTTATTGAAAGTGAGATTTCTGGCCGTGTACAAGATTAGAGAGAACATGATTGAGCATCTGATGGCAATCCCAAAAGAGAATTTTGAAGAGGACTAAGGCATCATTGGCTAGGTTCTTTTTTTTTTTTTCTTTTTTTTCTTCTTCTTTTGATAGACCTCATATGGTGATGCATTTAAAGGCGAATCAATAAATATTTTAGTACATGGCGAAGGATATTTTGGTTAGCATTCTATTTGAAGAATGTTTACATTTCCTGTTTGTAATCTTGGTTTTGCTGAAAGTGTATTTCTTTCAAATTTTTATTTTTTTCTCCTTTCAAAGTAACTACATTAAAAACTTTTTTTTTTAATTAGCCACATCCACCCACCCTCTCTAGCTGTCGTCTTTGTCAATGAAGTCTTTCTATGCGTCAGTTTTTAACAACATCAATGGTTTTGCTGCTATATTTAGCCTGCTCAATGGAATCTCTAACTACATCTCAAACAAATGGCTTTATTTTCAAAATTAAAGACAAAAATTCAATAAGATGTCTAATAGATGTTGCCTGTATGTTTTAGAACTTTTACCTTTCCACCTAATATTGTAATTGTTTTCATTCTTTGCAAAGATGTCAAATCTCATTGACGCTCATCACTTGTATATAATGAATATATAAAGCTTTCTTTCCTGCTGTTAAAAATGTTTCTAAAATAAATCTACCTGTTGTTGATATTGGATTAAAAATAAACTTCATTCCAAATGGAGCCTTCATTCACTTTAATAACTATTTTTAGAGATAAAAGTCTAACAGAACAAGAAAAATAAATTGCTAATAATAATATAAATATTTCTGTACTTAATGCTCTCTTTTGCTGAATATCCCTTAAAGGCATTTAAAATTTAGAAATAGTTTTAAAATTGGAAAAATTTTTTCCAATCTCTCCGAGTAAAAAGAAAAACACCTGTACAAAACAAAAAAAAACAAAGAGTTTTGCTTAATTTTTATTTTGAAACGTTTATCATATTTTTTCTTGAGATTTCATATAATCAGTTGAAATTGTAAAATTCTTTGATAACAAAATGCTTGTAAAATTTTACTTCTAACACTTTTATTTTTTTTTTTTTTTTTACCCTTTTTAATCTGATGTTTCATTCTTGACATTAATCCCCATAGAGGAGGATGAAAGTAATTCTGATAAAGAAATTTACCAATAATCAATTAAAATGATATGAATTAATATCTGTGAACCAAATATAACTGCTCCTTTCTCATTTATTAATCAAGTGCCAATTTTCTCTATTTTTCTTTCCTTATTAGGGAATTCACATCCTCTCTTTAATATGTCTAATGTTAATTTAATTGAGTAGAAAAAAAGAGAATAAATAAATGGTAGATTTAAATTACAATATTTATCAGCTTATGAAGTGCAACTTATCAATGAAAAAAAAGAAGAAAAGTTGTTCAATAATTGCACTATAATCAATATACTGGTATTATGGATGGGTGACCAACCATGTAGAGATGAAGTAATTAAAAAAAAAAAAAAAAATGTTAAATGAGGTTTACTTAAGATCATTTTCTTTGAACCTCTTCAGATTTGCTTTCAACTTTCACATTGTTTATATGATTAATACGTGTTATTAATTTGAAGGAACTTTTTGTTTAAAGTTGTCTGTTTTCTTCTTTACGGAATCTCTGAAACTCAGATGATTATTTCAGATAAAAGCTTTCGTCTATAACTAGATTGACTTTGAGACTACCTGCGTGGGGCATGAAAATCATTCAAATGCAGATTCTTTTTTTGTCTTGGATCTTTACTTATTAGAAAGCGGTAAGCCATAGATTTAATGATGGTTTTCAGTCTGGATTTAAAAAAAAAAGTTGTTTTTTTTTTTATACTTCGTTCTGCTCTACTAGCTGATACATCATAATGGTGCTCCCAAGTGGGTATTTTTGTCAATCTGATCATGGCTTGCACTTGTTCTTTTGTTTGAGAGGTGAATTTATATCCACTTTTCTTTCTAAAGAAGAATGTAAGGCAATAATATATTTATAAGAGGTGATATAAGAACAGACTTATTATTGAACTCACTAGGATTTTAAAACTTTCATCCTTTTGCTATATTTTTTGTTCCTGTTTATTTTCTGCTTCAGGATAAAAATATGTTTAAATCTATTTTGCGACTAATATGACAGCTGTTGAAAAGTTCTCAACCTAACCCAAATGTTATCTAAAAGAGAAGGGAAAATGTTTTTGCTATTTGTTCTGATTGTAGGTAGTGGGCTGAGCCTAGAACTTTTCAGCATTCCTTGTATAAATGCATATTTACCACTAGCATTTGTGATTAACTCTTTAATACCTATTGTTCTACTAGTGTGAGATACTTCTGTACTTAAAAAAAAAAAAAAAACATTAATATCCATCTGCTATCAAAAATGTCTTATATGTTCCACTAGTGGAACAATTCAAAAATTAAAAATTCAAAGGTAGGTAACAGGCAAAATTTCAGATGCTGACTTTTAAAGCAAGAATGCTCTCTCCCCTTGCAACATAATCTTCCTGCCCTGCTACACCTATTTAACCTTGTGTCATACTAGAATGTGACTGATAAATGTCAAGAATAGTTAGTTCTCCTGGCATTAAATCCAGTCTCTTTCATCTTTTCTGAAAGATGTTTTCACCATTTGGTGCTATACCATCTTCAGCAGGGAGTTATAGAAATGTTAGGAATATTTTTTTTGTTTCATACTTTTGTGGGTTACCGCTGCTGCAAATGTCTGACATCTTTCCCCTGCCCATCCTGCTTTCCTCGTCCAGTAACTTGATTTCCCATTCACATTGGCATAGATAAGTTTGATTTCCTACCATTAAATAAAAGCAGTTCCTTCCACAAGAGACTTTGGATGCATGAGTCTATTTGGTGCTAGCATTAGGGATTGGCTATGAAGAGTTGTATACTTGTGTTGAGCTCAACCTTTTCTTCTTTGAGAGGGATTTATGGTAAGTATGCAAGTGGCTGCTATGCAATAGTATGTAGGTATTATTGTTTGGGTGTGCATGTGTGTCTAGTAAGACATCAAGACTATGAGAAAAGGAAAAAAAAATCTTTATTTTTCACATAAATACTATGCCATTCAAAATGATTTTACATTGTCATTTTGAATGCTTGAAATGATTTATTATTCATTGGAATAAAATATGCAATGATTTCTTAACTAATCTGGGTTGTAAAGTTTATTACCAGGAATAAAATTATAGAATCAAAAACAGCAATTTATTTACAATGTTAACTTTTGGAGTGGATGGGAGATAGGCAACACTTGTGTGAAAATCTGTTATGTAAACACACACACACATGGTTGCTGAAAAGTTCTCAACCTTTCCAAAATTCTGATGTTTGGTCAGATTCTGGGAAGGGTGTCTGACCAAGAACATTTCTTTTAGACATCCAATCTGCATAAAATAATCTTCTGTTCTTCTCCAAAGAGTCTTTTTTTGCTGAGATCTTGAATTCCTCTGACAGATTTTGTAGATTAACTTTTACTCTCTTTGAGAACTATAAAATTTAACAGGTGGCTATCTCTGCATAATGAAATTTTGGGCTTTCCAGGTTCATCTGGCAATGTTGCCTATTCTTTCATAGTTTTTACCTATTCTGTTTATAGCTGAGAGAGAGATTTCTTCTGCCCTTAAGCTCTTCTAAATTTCTGATAAAAACCTACTCTGCACTTTCTGAAAGAGGCCCTTAGATGATATTTTGTGTTTAACTTGGAAATTATAACATTGCCAATGGTGAGTATTCCCTTGCTATTTCAATCCAGTTTATAGTTATGAATTTGAAAAGCTTCATATTTTGCTATTCTGGATTTGGCCTTTGGAGTGTTTTGTATCTACAAGGAATTTTGCTGAATAGTTTTTATTTGGTCCACTTTCTAAAATCTAATGGACATGAAAAGATTAAAAGAAGTTTACTTATGGAAAGTGGGTTAGGCTGAGAACTTCTCAATAACCCCTGTATATCTGAGTATATTGATTAAGTGTGCATGTAAGGATAAATATATTTGTTTAGATTATTCTGTAGTGTGATATATATATATATATATATATATATATATAAATTTCCAAGAGGATGGAATCCAGGTAGAACTCAATGTTCAGGACAGAGTAATAATATAATAAAAAAGCTCCAATACAAACATTTCAGAGAGTTGTAAAATCTTAAGACAGTGCAGATGATTTCGAAAGAGTTGAATGATTATGACACCGTTTAGAGTGATGGCGATGTTATGCCTCCATTCATCTTCCCACTGGACCCCAGAGTCAACACAGGCCTACATCAAGTGCCTTGAGGAGGTACTGCTGCTCTGTGTCAAGAGGGTGTCTGACAACAGGACTCTGCACCAAGCCACACAAGCTGGAGAACCCAATCATGGCTGTCAGACAATTTTTGTGACCACATCACCCCTTACATCTGGTCACCCAACTCCCCAGACTGCAAACCCCTTGATTATTATTTGTAGGTAACAGTTAAGCGAGAGACCAACAAAACTCCTTGTAAGACCAAAGATGAACTGAAGGCAAGAATTATGGCAACATTTACCAATTTCACCACAGAGGCCATTCAGAAGAGTTGAAGGAGATTCCAAAGTCATCTAGAGGCTGTGGTTGAAGCCAGTGATGATTTTATTGAATAAATTTACTCTTTAGTATATTTAAAGATATTTTTGTGTAATTATGCTAAATATATCTGTTAAAATTTGAGATGTCAGTGTTATTTTCATTTTTGCATACTTTAGACGACAATTTATCCATCGCACCCTGTATATAATCCTGGTGCCAGTTTTGTTTCCATATATTGGGATGTTACTTAAAGTTCACATTTTCTTCTTTTTTTTTTTTTTTCAGAAGAAAATTTGGGAATTTTCCAACATATTTCACTGAAATCTTTTCCTTTCAAAAATTATAGTTTAGATATGTTAGAAAGTAGATGTCAGTTTCAACCAGGTTCATCATCCATCTTCAGTGATTGATTGCCAGATTTTCATAATACTTTTTCCTCCAAATTGAACTGAAAGTAAACGGTGTTGAATGTTCATTTTTATATCCTATGATTTTTTTTTTTTTAAGCAAAATTATCATCTTTCTGTAAAGTTTTCTGGAAGTAAATACTCATAAGAGCAATAAAGAGCTCTGTAAACCTTTTAATATTCTTTTTAGTTTTTATTAATATTCTACAAAAATTGGTGTTTGGAACTTTTGCACAAACTTCAATTTATCCTTGTGCAAACTAAAAACCAGCCCAAGGAATGAATTAATGACTTTCAAGGAAGCGTATGAACTCTTGATTCACTAAACTCAGCAAAGTTTTTGGGAAGTCGGCAATGTTTACTGGGACTCACTAAGATAAACTTAGTGAACCTTGGAATGTATATAACACTATACTTTTCTATAATTTATTTGAAACCATATTAAATAACATTTTCCATTTTGAATAAACATAAACTTGTATAGTGAAGTGTTAAGGATTGAGAATTAATGAGAATTTTTTTTTCTTTTGTTTTTTTTTTTTTACCTGATATAAAATTTATGCTTCCAATCATCAAAATGTGGCTGAATTAAGACTGTCCTCTATGCAAATTTCTGTATGCTTCATCTTTGAAAATGTCTTTTCGCATAAATATACTGGACCAAATGCTGAAATTAAATTTTGAGCCTAAGATTTGAAAGCAAAACATCTTTAATTTTATGGCTGGGAGTATTTGTAAAAGTTGGTTAACACTTCCTCTTTGCATTTGTCTTTAAGCCCACCATTGACCTGCAGGTGAAGCACTTCTAACTGTAGATTAAATGTAAGGGCTTCAAAGATACTTGAACATTATATAGACAAAGAATATAAAAATATATTCTATATGGCCTTTGGCCTGGACGAAGATTCACAATGTACTAGATTTGCCATAGTGGTTTTTTTTAATCTTAAACTTAATCTGTTCTTTCCTAATAGAAAGTTTCCTCAAAATGTTCATAGCTCTGCCTACTTACCATATTTCTATGGAACCTTTTGTTTTCTTTCAATCAGCTGTCAGGAATTAACTTAAAAGCAAAATATCCCAATTACAGTGATATTTTTAAAACTTTTTTGGTTGTTAAAAATGAATTGATCTTCCTAAGAGGCAAATCATTTATGACCATTTCAATCACTGACAGGGAATGATTAATTTCATTTAACAGGGGGTATGAAATTACTTCTATTGACAAAGATAAAGTCACTGTGTGTGCGTGTGTATATGCATCTCTCTGTGCACATGCATACACACAAAAAATATTACAATGTCAGGAATTTTGTTCCCTGAAGTATACTTAATGAAAAGACTGCATGTTCCAACTTCTCAATAGAAAACTGATCAGTGACAAACAATACTGCAATTTAGCATTTTAAAACAATATCTTCAGATACTGATAAAATAAAAATATATATATATATATACACACACACACACACGCACACTGGACTCTCAATTCATTTCCAACATATGAGGGTCAAGCAACTCAATCCTTAGAACCAACATCCAGACTACCTGCATATATCATTAGATTGTAATGGTGATGGCTTGTGAAGAACCAAACACAATTTTTGGAAGAGCCAAATGCAGAGAACTGGTGCACAGTATGCCACGAGTAACGACCCTCCTTTGAATTCAATGTTATCTTTCTAGACTGCCACCCAAAGCTATAGAACCAAGTCTGTCCTGTTATTTACTCATAACTGGGGCGAGAAGAGATGGATTCATGCCTTTCCCAAGAGCATTAGCATGTATATGGAGGCACGGTCAAGTAATGGATAGCAGCTCAGATTGAGGAATGAGAGAGCTGAGTTCGAATTCCAGTCAAGTTCATTACACACACACACACACACACACACATCTATTCCCGATCTGTGACAATGCTTTAATAAAGGTGAAACATGTTAGATTGCAATTCATTTTCTACTTTGTTCTTTATTTCATTTTATCATCTTGTCAGATTCCATATTTGGTCTTCAACTCATATGACAAGGTACTGTGATTAATCGTTTTATTTAATTTTTCTTGTGTTTGTACAACTTACGTTTACACTTATCTGAGCATAGCTCCATTAGGGTTCATTTAAACACACACAAAAACCTACCAGACACCATCCATAACATACTAGTACAAAATACAAGCAAAGTAACCTCATCTACATGTAAAAAAAGATTTAAAATAATGGAAGCCTAATAATAATAATGAAAAAGCCAACACTCATTAACATTAACTATGAACACAGCCACAATTAAGTAAAAAGCTTTATCACAGTACCTTGTCCTGTTGTCTTTAATGAAACATGTATAAAAGAGGGATTGCTGCCTAAATACACAAAATGTATACCTATACATATTCTTCTGTGCATTAAAGTAGAGAAATATTTTCTGTCAGTATCTATGAAATACTTTCAGTGGAAAAATTAAAATAAAAATACTTAGACAAATCTCCTCAAATTTATCATCAAAATAAATCCAATAATTAGCAAGATGTGAAAATGATGTCTATTTGATTCATTGACTTGGATGATTGGTCCAATGACTGGATTATAACAGTGAAAACTTGGTTTTGCTCTCTGTCATTTTGTATCTTTATATCGACACAGGATACATGGGATGTTTGGGTTCATCCCTTTGCAAGAGGCTTTAGTGGTATTTAAAACTAATTTTTATTTTTCATCTTTGGCCATTGCAGATCCAGAAACGAAAGAAGTTCCAAATAACATCAAGCTGCAAAATGTAATAATAACATTTCAGCTTGAAATTAGCCTGACACTTGTCATCCGCTGCTAAGTCAAAAATGACCATGTCACATTGAATAGTCACAGCTGTACAAACTTGTTCAGTGTCAGCAAGAAAAGGAAATTTCATAATTTTTTTTTTTTTTTTTTTTCATACCACTTCACAAAAGGATTAAACGTCCTATGGCAACCAATATCAGGATTTGTTATGCATTTGTTCTAAGAGTCATTAATTAAAAAAAAAAAAAGATGAAATGGCTATATTTATGATCACAATTCTAGTAAGGTCATATTGCAAAATGATTTTTAAATGCTTTTTTTTTTTTTTTTGTAAACTGTTATCTTTTGTGAATGTCATAAGAAATGTACAAAATGATTTTATTGGATGATTGGTCCAATCATAACAGTGAAATATTGCTTTTGCTCTCTGTCATTTTGTACCTTTATATCGACACAGGATACATGGGATGTTTGGGATCATCCCTTTGCAAGTGGCTTTAGTGGTATTTAAAACTAATTTTTATCCTGTCTGCAAAAAAAATTTCATGCAAAATTAGCAGAACTCTTTTGAAGACGACCTTGATAACTTCTCAAATATGTCAAAATATTTCTCCAGATTTTGAACTTGATTTTTGTCTCTCATTAATCTTTTACAAACCAGAATGTTTTGTTTTTGTTTTTTATAATTTGAAATTGTTTATATTTTTTAGGTTTGACATTTGAAATTTGTTTTGTAATACTTGAAAAAGTAGTTTCATATCAGATTTTTTTTAAAAATGTGTCTTTGCTATATGGCTGTATTCAAACATTGATGAGTGTATGACCATCAGGATGCCATGCAGAATAATTTCCTTCATGGCATTTCTCAAAGCTATGGAAGTTACTTGGCATTGCTCAAATAACATTGGGTAGGGTGTATGAGGTTACATTGTATCAGCAATAAGGATTAATCCCTATACTGCTCTGGCCTAGTGGAAGAATTGGAAATGATAGAAATTTAGTATAGAAACTGGTATGACTGGTTGCCAAGTGAGTTATAGAGTCTAATCTACCCTACTATTTTACTGAGATCTGAAGAGGACACCAAAGTTATAAAAGCCAGTCCTCTCTACTATTCACCAATAGCATTATTACAAAGCAAACTTTCTTTCTCTCTCTCTCTCTCTCTCTTTCTCTCTCTTTCTCTTTCTCTCTTTCAGCTGGTGTTTGAACTTTGTTCATGGATTTGCTTCCAACTGAAACTGAATCCTAAAAATATGCCTTAGTTGTGTTTTATCACATTTTATCTGAAGTGGGGGGGGGAATTCTGCACAATCCTAAACATTGTTAACAATTCCCGTATTGTTCATTCTTGCTTTTATAATTTCTTTATGTCCTCATCGTAAAAGTCAACATTTCTTTTCTTTAGAATTTTAGGCCAGCAGCAATTTTCTTTTGGAATTGTTTTGCACTTCCCTCGAATCATTCTTGGTGATCAGTAAATACGTTAGTGTTTTTCTTTTAAATCTTCTTCATTGAGGAAATGAATTGTGAATGTTCATTTGTCAGAAAATAGAAAACTGTTGCTGTTTTGATTTGGCTGGCAGCCGGTTCTTTCAGAGGAATTGAAATTATGCTCAGCAAAAGTTGTTTAATATTTAAAACATTGAAATAATAAACATGGTTTCCTATCAAAAGACATACTTCCTTCTTCATATTTCAATTTATTCTTACTTTAAAAAAAAAAAAGGACTTTTGTTTGCAAGTATTATATTGGAACCCCAATAAGGGGAACAAAAGTTTTTTTTTTTGTTTTTTTTTTTTTTTGTTTTTTTTCACATTATTTAAATTCTACAAAACAAATAGGGAATTGTTTCAACTCCAATTTCATAAGATAATTGTGTTCAGTAATAAATCTGTTTTCACATGTTTATTAAAGATAATGAATTGGAGCCCCCCAGAAAGAATTTTAACAAATTGCATTAAAAAAATGAAGAAAAATGTATTAGACGATGATGTGCAGTCCACACCCTTTTTGTGCACATAAACGAATACAAACTATGGCAATGAAAGCTGGACATTATTGCCATAAATAGAAAAAAGTCTTGTAGCAACTGTGATGTCCTATTGATAAATGTTGAAAACCTGATCGACAGTATGTAAGAAATGAAGTTTTAAGGAGAACATTGACTATAAAGAAACTTGATAAGTCTGAGAGAACTGAAAATTTTTGCTCAACTTGAGTAAAGACGTCCTGGAGAATTTAATTCTTACAGGATACATTGTTAGCAAGAGATGAATAAGAAACCATCATGGAATTTACCTGACAATAGATAGAGGAATAGATACAATACCAAATGAGATCATAAAATGAGCAAATATTGTTGAGAACAAGAAAAGACAAGCTGTGGAGAATTATGAGCACCTACATCCTGAAGAGACGAGGCACATAGAGATAGAGAGACTCCCTAATTTACCTGGTTTTATTTCAATCAATCATTATGGCCTAAAAAGTTTGACAATATATTTTTCAAATGCATATTAAAATCTTGTAACAATTTCCCATCTTTCCATCACATCAACCAAGCAGCTATAAGTGTGTTCAATTCATACTTTTCAGCTTGCTATCTTTTTATTTTTTTGTATTATGTTTAATAAACTGGAAAAAAACACCAACATTTTAAAGTGTTTGTTGTTGAGATACTTGCTGGCTGAAGTGAATGACTTTCATTTTGTCTCTCTCTATATATATATATATATATATATATATATATATATATATATATAAAATACATTTTAGTATCACAGAATCAACCAGTTATAAAAGGAAGGGAAAAATTCACTCATTTTAATAACAAGCCTCATTAAAGAAAAGTCTTAAAGATAGACTTATTTAAGTGACATTAAAAGAAGCTTCTATACAAGTTGAAAAGCCTGGGCAAGAAAAGAGTTGTCATGGGGAGAGGAATTGACGGTGGTGAAAGCAAATTGAGATTTAATTCTTAAATCTGACTTGTTATTTGATATATTTTTTTCTCTTATTTTTCTTTTCTTACTGAAATTTTTTTTAAATTATTATTGTTTTATGGCTTTTAAATTAAGTAGGTGAAAAACAAACGGACCTATGAAAAAGATCTTCAATATTTTTTTTCCAGTTTTTATCCTTTCCTGTATCTTCTTTTTTTTTTTTTTTTTTTCATTTAAACTATTGACTTTTTCTGACAGCTATTTAATCTAATGCTATATAAAATTTCTTTTTAACATTTCAAAAGTAAGGAAAAATCTTTTATTTTCACTTTTTTTTTCTTAAAAAACAATATTTTTTGAAAAGAATATTTTCATTTTTTTTTTTTTTTTTTCCCCAGCAATCTTCAATGTTTTTAAGTGTGAAATCAAATTATTTTGTGACAACTTGATCTACCAAGTATCAAAACAGTTATGAAATTTATTTATTCAATTGACCAGGCGTATCCAATAGCAAATTTTTTTTTTTTTTTTTATCATTTATTTATTGAGTCACACTTCTTTTGTTTTGTGGAAAATGTTTTGAATTAAGACATATTTCATCTGCAGTAAAAGTAACCACATTTTTGAAGGATACTGATGTTAGTAAAATGAACAAAATCTTTTTTTTTTAATTTGGTTTTTATTTTACTACATGATTTTATAAAGTCAATACCACATTTATTTTTATATTTTATTTTAATCTTGCTGCTACTTGGGGCAAGAGTTTGAAAAAATGTTTGGATAATTCAAAATTCCAGATAATTGAATGCTAAATTATCAAAACAAAAGTTGATATTTTTTATTTTTTTAAAGGAATTTAACGTACATATATCATCAAATAACATTTTCAAATACTTTGTTCAAGATTTTGTTGAGTTTATTTTTAATGAAAAAAAAAAACACATCCACTTATGTTGGTTTCCAGTTGGCCTTATGTTTCTCTGATGCTATCTCTGAAAGACATGATAATTCAAATGTGCGTTATTTGCATGATTTTCTAAAGCTTGTCGAAGATGAAATATTAGTTTGGGTTTATTTTGGATAATTGAAAATAATTTTTGGATGAATCCAATTTTTTTTCCTCATTTTATGTCCAGATAATGGAATTCCGGATAATCAAGGAAGTACTGTACCAAAATTACCCATGTAAAAACATGCTTGGCAACAGTTGTGGTGGAGGTTTTTTAGTAAAAATAACTGAGTTCAAACCTCAATCAAAACTAATTCGTTATTATCTGATTCATGCTGTTAATTCTCTGCTTTACATTGATACCCGGGGTCAGTAAAGTTTCAGTAAAAAGCAATTAAAAAAATTCAAATGAAAGAAAATAAAAGTACAAAATTGATAATAATGCACAATACCAGTTTCACGCTTTTCATTCATGCAAAATGAAAATAAACTTAAATTTTAAACAGTATATTGGGATATAGGTGCAAAACTTTATTAATACGGCAAAAAGCACATTAAAATTGTATATATATAAAAAATATTTTTTTATAAAATTTTAATGTCCATTTTTCTAGTATTAATAAATTTTCATATTGTGATTTAAAAATATATATATATATATATATATATATATATATATAGTTGCACTTTTTCAGTGAATTCGATATGGTTGGTTTGCCATATTCCCCCCCCCCCCCATATTGACAGGGATAGTGACAACTAGCAATTGAATTTAGCACATTTTATTTGTTTAAATGTAGAACACAAATCACTTTTTGTGGGTGTATCTTCCATCTTTTTTTTAATTCTCACATCTTTAGTAAACTTAGGAGTTGAGTTTCAGTTGTGAAGTGAAGTAAACTTCATTATGTGATGTGATTTTTGCTTTTAGAATTCTCCTCATGTGTTGAATTCTTGAGTAACACCTTGATTAGCATATTCAGAGATGCCGATGCATTGAGGATTAACATTTCTTATTTAATAAAACTTGGCTTTTTTCCTTCTCGTTACCTGTTAGGATGCAGCTAGGCAGTCGCTTGTCATTCACAAAAAAACAATGAAAAGACTATATATCTGTTTCGTCTCTTCATTTGTTGAGGCAAAAGAAAAGTTTAATTTTGTAACCAGTTTACATGTACTGTCAAAAACAGCTGCAATATTTAAGGAATTCTACAATTACATTGTATTTATAAAATATTGAGAAAAAAAAAGCAAATTATTACTTTGAATTTTTATGTTTATGTTCAATACTTCCTGAATATTAAACTAAAGTAAACAACTTTCTATCCACCATTGAATAATTATGGGGTTTTATTTGTCATAAGAAAATTCTATTTCTACTACATCACCAGAAAAGTCAACTATTCAACCATTTCTATATAATGGTGATGTAAAAAAAAAAAAATAAAATAAAAGATGACACTCACACACATACTTCTTTTGATATGTATATAAGTTACAAAATACATATAAGAATATGAGAAACATTTTTTTACACTATTGTAGCTCTGATGGTGTTTTGACTGATTCATTCATTTTCTCCGGCTTTTCAACCATTTTGCAGGGTTATTTAAAAACCAAAAATAATTTGCAGATTGTAAGAATAGTTTTATTTTTATTTTTTTGTGAGAATAATTAACCCATATCTAGAGGGAGAAGTGGTGGATTCATACCTTTCCCAAGTGGGTATAAGTGAATATAATGAACCCAGCTCTACTCGGTACTCAGCTCTTCAATTAACAATTCTTAGTTATTGTTCATTACCCCATGCACATCCAAGCTTACAGCACCTGGTATTCCCAAGTGGTCACCCATCTATGTACTGACTAGGCTTGACATTGCTTAACTTCAGCAATTGTATGTGTTTCAACGTGGTATGGCCATAAGCCTTGATGGTGCTTTGAGGTGCAAATTTATTAAATTGACTTTTTACTTATAGTGAATTTAAATAACTTTTGAAGGCTTTTTGCTTGTCTTCTCAGATTATTTGCAATGAACCTTGAGGACCAAACCCATACCCTGCCAGTTGAATTAGTGGCTCTGAACAAACCCCATGGACATAACTGTGGTGATGCATACTAAATCTGCATTGTCTATGATAGTAATAAACAACAAAAGAGCCATGTCATACTGTTCCATGATCATGTCACCCTCCCCTTCATGAAATCTCCTAGCTCTCATTCTTTAAATCCCTTAGTCTACTATGTCTTGGGCATTGCTGTGTGTGTGAGTAACCAGTGGCCCACACAATACCAAGGACTTGTTGAAGACTACCACTTGTATTTACTTCCAAGGCCACATTAAGATTCTCTTTGAGGCTGTGGATTATATTTAGTCGCCCCCCCCCACGAGGGCGTCATGTGGCACAAGGCCGGTTTAACGTGGGCACTCCGAGCCCGTGGGCTCGGCCAAAAATATACCCATTGAACCCGTAGCCTCCTTCGGGTTCCTCCCGCCCAAAAGCAGAGAGTTGAACCGAACCATCGCTCAAGATTTGAGCGACGGACAGTGATTTTCTAAGCTCGGCTTAGATGTGGCACAAGGCCGAAAGTATGGGGCACCCAGTGAGGATCGAACTCACTACTTTGTCGTAATTGATCTAGCAAGACAAGCTGTCTAACCATTACACC
Organism: Acanthosepion pharaonis; assembly: GCA_903632075.3. NCBI lineage: Eukaryota > Metazoa > Mollusca > Cephalopoda > Sepiida > Sepiidae > Acanthosepion > Acanthosepion pharaonis. Next base: position 1,653,159 of record CAHIKZ030000270.1, read on the forward strand.
ACGTCGAGGTACCCCTTTGAGGCTGTGGATGGTTGTCAAATAGCATTTTTCTGTTTTCTGAAATTTAACATGTACACAATTAAAATAAATAAATATGGAATATTTCTTCTATTGAATATCTTCATTTTCCTTTATAATTTGGTGTCAGTTACCTCATAAACCCACTGTGTATATCTGTGAGATTATATAAAATGTGAGGGGTTCTGGAGAATATATGAAAGAATTCTAAAGGATGAATTAAAGAAAAGAGGAAATGAATGAAATTGTTAGAAGTTACTTGATAACTGATAATTTTTCTTTCCTTCTCCTCCTTCTTTTCATTCTTTTTCCTTGATTATAGATTTTCTTTTTTTTATTTTCTCACAATCTACTTTGTTTCATCTTGCTACTCTTTCTCCCAGTCATTCAAGTTTTATTAATGCCCTCATTTCTGCATGCGGCTGCTGCTTCTTTATTTCTTCTTTTATTTCTTCTTTTCCTTCCTCTCTCTCCCTCTTCCTCTCTCCCTTTTCCTTCCTCCTTCTCATTCTCTCTCCCTTCCCCCTCTCTTCCTCCTATCTCCCTTCCCCTTTTCTCCCTATCTCCCTCATTCCCCTCTCTTCTCTCTCTATTCTCTCTCTTCTCTCCCCTTCCTCCTCTTCTCTACCTATCTCCCTCTCCCCTTTTCTCTATCTCCCCTTTCCCCTTTTCTCCCTCTCCCCTTCCCCTTTTCTCTCCTATTCTCCTTCCCCATTCTCTCTCTCTCCTATCTCCCCTTCCCCTCTTCTCTTCTCCCTCCCATTCTCTCTTTTCTCCCTACCTCCTTCCCTCTTTTTCTCCCTATCATTCCCCTTCCCCTTTTCTCCCTATCTCCCTTCCCCCCTTCTCTCCCTATCTCTCCTTCCCCTCTTTCTCCCTCTCTCTCCCATTTCTCCCTTCTCTCTTCCCTCATCTCCCCTTCCCCTTTTCTCCCTATCTCTCCTTCTCCCCTTTTCTCCTCTTCTCTCTCCTCTCCCTCTCTTTTCTCCCTATCTCCCTTCCCTCTTTCTCCCTATCTCTTCTCTTTCCCCTTTCTCCCTATTCTCCTCTCTCCCTTTTCTCCTTCTCTCTTCTCTCTCTTCCCCTCATTTCTCTTCTTTCTCCCTATCTCCCTTCCCTTTCTCCCTATCTCCCCCCTTTCTCCCTATCTCCCCCCTTTCTCTCCCCTATCTCCCCTTTTCTCCCTATCTCCCCTTTTCTCCTTTTATCTCCCCATTTTCTCCTTATCTCTCATTCTTATCTCTCCCATTCTCTCTCTCTTTCTCCCCATCTCTCCCCATTTCTCCCCATCTCTCCCCATCTCCCTTTTTCTCATTCATTCTCTCTCTCTCTGTCTCTACCTCATTCTCTCTTTCCCTTTAGCATTTTATTTCAGTGCTTCAATCACCATATATAATGATTGATCTGTGTGCTTTCACCTGAACTGCCAGCAACAGGTGACTGCCTGTTAGGGAAGCTGGCAAGATTTATGGCTTTTATTGCCACATTTAACCATTTTTATTTTTACTGCCTAAGGAAGAGTTCTCCATTTATTTGCAACCTAATTAAAACCTTCCTGTTTTTATCATCATCTAATCAGGAATGAGTGTCCTGGCTCATCAGATGTTGTCATGGTTACTTTTCAAATGGATATTCTCAGCAGTCAGTACCTATTGTTCTTATTGGTTTCATCCACCCACAGGATCATCCAATTCCTGTTCCTATTTCTTGTTACTGCTGTCACTATGATGGAATCCTTGCTTTACTTGAACTGCTGGTGTTTTATTTTTAGCCATTTTCCTTGTTGCCTGCATCTGATTTTTATCAGTGGCAGGACCATTTATCAAAGAGAAAAGGTCTCAGGACACCTCATCAATCAAAATTACCTGCAAGTGAAGGCCAGCCTTCTAACAAGAAACACCTGACCATTTTTGACCTGCCAACAACTGTCACTCTCTCTCCTGATCTCAAAAGAAGAACTATGATACTCTCAAGGATCAGTTTTAGCTCATTGCCCTTAAAGGCTTCATATCCTTCTGTCCCTGATTCTACTTACACTCATGCCTTTCTTTCTCTTTGTCTCTCCTTCTGCCTTTTTTTTTCCTTTGTCTCTCCTTCTGCCTTTTTTTTTCGCTTTGTCTCTCCTTCTGCCTTTTTTTTTCTCTTTGTCTCTCCTTCTGCCTTTTTTTTTCTCTTTGTCTCTCCTTCTGCCTTTTTTTCTTTTGTCTCTCCTCTGCCTTTTTTTTTTTTTTTTCTCTTTGTCTCTCCTTTTTTTTTTTTTTCTTTGTCTCTCCTTCTGCCTTTTTTTTTTCTCTTTGTCTCTCCTTCTTTTTTTTTTCTTTGTCTCTCCTTTGCCTTTTTTTTTTTTTTCTCTTTGTCTCTCCTTCTTCTTTTTTTTTTTTTTTTTTGTCTCCTTCTTTTTTTTTTTTTCTTTTCTCCTTCTGCCTTTTTTTTTCTTTGTCTCCTTCTGCCTTTTTTTTTTTCTCTTTGTCTCTCCTTCTGCCTTTTTTTTTCTCTTTGTCTCTCCTTCTGCCTTTTTTTTTTCTCTTTGTCTCTCCTTCTGCCTTTTTTTTTTTCTTTGTCTCTCCTTCTGCCTTTTTTTTTCTCTTTGTCTCTCCTTCTGCCTTTTTTTTTTTTTTTTTTCTCTTTTTTTTTTCTCTCTTTTCTGCCTTTTTTTTTTTTCTCTTTGTCTCTCCTTCTGCCTTTTTTTTTCTCTTTGTCTCTCCTTGTGTCTCCATCCTCTTTCTTTGATATCTTCTATTTTTGATCTTCCTCTTTTTCCATCCTCTTTTGCCAAGCACACAACCATCATTCTCATCCTCCTTTTTTTCTCTCCACCCTCTTAGGAATAGGGTATATCTAATGCACTCTCACATATTACTGCAAATAATTTTAAATGCTTTCATATCCATATGAGGATTAATCAAGATTCTGATCAACTTCTGCCAGGTTGATAATGCCACCATTATCTTCGTCTAAAGTGAGGCTATATTTGCTCGCAGAACAGGCTTAGCAAAATGAATTACACAGCCTAATATATAATTCAAGTTCATATGAGAAATTTGGTACTGGCCATTTGCTGTTTTCACTTTTGATTTATTATGTTACATAGGCAGTTTTGATTTAACCAGAATGTCCAGGGATCATGTATTGGTAAATGCTTTGGCATTAAACAGGCTAAGATTTGCTGAACCTATTAAATTTCAAGTTTAATTTTTTGTTAGGTAAAGAAAGATAGTAAATCTCCTTGCATGTTGAAAAATGTTAAAAAGGATTTTTGGAGAACAACTGTACAATATTAGTCATGGGTTTCAAAGAGCTGTTTGAAATTGAGAAGACTATCTTTTATAAGAAAATTTTGGTCTGTCATTTTATGAAACATTCTTGAGAGACGCTTTCTGCCTGGATAGATGAATGCATTCGGTGCTTGCCATAAGTAATAATTTGTCAGTTACTTACAAACGTTTTGATGGTGAAATAAATTTGAAACTTCACTGGATGCTTCATTTTAATTTTCCTATGCTTGACTAAGCTAAGTTTTGTAACCCCCACTTTTTTAATTCTTTATGGTAGTTTTATTCCTGTCCCAAAAGCCATTGAAATAATTTTTCTATTTGGTGTCATTTCAGTAGATTAATGATAAATATGGAAAATAGTTCCAGCAAGTAATTTGCTCTGACTGAGTTTTTGTTCACTTGACATTATTGCCTTTAGGAAAGTTAAAACTCCATCTTTTCCCTCTCATCTCCTAATTAAAAAAAAAAAAAAATACTGGGGTCTCTAGCCTTGGCTGGCAATCAGTCTAAGATAATTCTTTAAATTCAAGACACCATGGAGGAAGCAGTAAGTCCGTAGAACAATTACAGCTATTTACGGATATTAAAGGAAACTGAAGCCGTGGAAAACCAATATCGTCTAATCCCTGTTAATGTTCCCAACATTTTAGGAGGAGCATTTAAGTGTTTTGCATGAAATAGTCTTGCTTCCAAGCTGTAATGATCAGCTGTTAACAGTTGAAGTAGAAATAAGTGTTATGATAAACAATAGATAAATAAAAGCATTTATCAATGACATATTTGCTGAGCGGTATCTCGAGTGGTAGGGTTGAGACTGAGAGCATGCTAACTATGCACCAAGTGACCTGAGAATTAAAAGGTTAATATGATCTTTTACTTTTTTTTTTTCACTAATCTAAATCCAGTAGACTTAAACTCTCACTCACTCACTAACTCACTCACTCACTCACTCACTCACATGTACTTTTAAATACCTTGACATGAAAGTAAAATGGAAAAGTAATGCTTTCCACAATTAAGTATCTGAGAAGAAAAATTAACTCCATATTTTTTTAAAATCTATTATGGCATTTATTTCCAGATTTTTTTTTCTTAAAGAAAAATAAAAATGACCTTAAACCACCCATTCTTGCCATTTTCATAGAGAAAATAATTTACCTTTGTGATGGTATTAACATTCATTATACACACACACACACACACACACACATATATATATATATATATATATATATATATATATATATATATAAAACCTACAAGGGAGTGCTTAAAAATTATGAATTAAGCCAACAAGAAAATCAACACACAAATTTTGATGTTTGATCATATTTTGGGAAGTGTGTCAGGCTGAGAACCTTTCAGTACCCTTTTTTTGGGGAGTTATATATAAGAAAGATAATTTAAAATTTGTTATATTTATGAGGGTAGTGTGTACAATATTGGATATAAATTATTTCTAGATATAAGCAGTATCAGCTTAGAAATCAATTTGGGCATTGGAACTGGAAAGTTTCACAATCCAGTGATCATCAGACCAATGTTTTAAAATTTATGTATATTTCCCTATATTTATATATACATACACATGTAATGGGGCAAATTGATGGCCGAGTTCAGAGAGATCTGTAAATCTTTTGAACATCACCGGCTACAAGTAAGACAAGATTCCTTTAGAACCACATAGAGTTCTCTCTCTCTCTCTCTCTCTCTCTCTCTATATATATATATATATATATATATATATATATATATATATATATATATATTATAGTATAAAAAGAAGAACAGTCAGATATGTAATCCAGTGTTCTTATTGATATTTTTATTTTTACAAAACAGTGCAAATTTACAGAACATAAACATTATAAATTAACTGATTTAAAAATATGGTTTCATCACTACACAGAAATTACTATGTTTCAAAAACAGAAACCAAAAACTTCAAATTCAATTATATTAAATTATACTGAATTATGTTTCATCTTCAAGCGAATTTTGGAATCTAATTCCAAAATTCACTTGAAGATGAAACAAAACTAATACTTTTAATTTAATATAATTGAATTTGAAGTTTTTGGTTTCTGTTTTTGAAACATGGTAATTTCTGTGTAGCGATGAATCCATATTTTTAAATCAGTTAATTTATAATATATACATATGTAAATACTGTGTATGCGTGGAATGTTGGTATAAAAGGATTTGATATTTAAACTAACCATGAGTTTATCATATTTATTCTCTTTAGCGTTTCAATCAGGCTGCCTGAATTTTTAATATGTAAAGGGGTAATTATTCCAAGGAGTGATGCTAAAGTTTTTTTTATGATTTTTACCAGTTTATGGAGAGTACTACCCTTTTCTGATATAATGTGTCTCGTTGGAATGCCTACTTAGTGCGTTATAGGTAGACCATAAAGTTTGGTTATTTTAGAGTTGTATTCTATTAATTTATACTAAGACTTTTCCTCATTACTAACTTTCTAATTGCTTTGTTAAATTTCTGTGTCTCTGAAAATGTTTTGTTTTATCTATTTCTCATGTGTTTGGATCATTGAGTAGCAATCTAATTTTTTTCATTGTATGTGTTCCTCTTCATGATAAAAACTCTACCTCTTTTTTTAAATAAGGTAATGGAAATTTCTTTATTTTTGTTTAGGTTGTTTCAGGATTTTAACTGTCTCTCTGGTAGAATTCTTTTGTTGTTTTTCTCAAGAGTGGCAGTAATTAGTCCTTGAATGAAACCTTTGATAACTTCTGTGCCGTTGTGTCTATGGTTCTTAATTATTGTATTTATTAGGTCTCCATTTTGAGTCCCAGTAGCAAATTTTAATCTAATGCTCACGGCTTCCAATTTGGAGTTGGATCGTTTCATGTCTGATAGATTTTCTAAATGGTCTTTTTGTCCAATATACTTCCATCTGCATAAAGGGTGTCTAGTCCTTGTTGAAGATTGTCAATTTGTTTATTTATATGTTTTAATATACATTGGTCCACTTCAGATTTCAACATAATTTTCATGTGGCAAAATTCCAGTCTAGCTTTTACAAAGATTAATTTTTCCATTTATCCAAGTTCTTTAATCACTGATTTTAAGAAATAAGTGATTAAAGACATACATCAATTGAAAAAAATATGATAGGATATTATGATTATTCTGTGTGTGCAGTGTAGAATGACTTTCTTTCAATGTATCGCAGTAAAAAAAAAAAAAAAAATACTGGGAATTGGTAAACTGGTAAAAATCTTTGATCTCCCAAAGCTCTTCAATTGTCTGTAGATCTTTACTTTCCAGTATTGTTCTATAATATTCAAGTCGGGAGACTAGCTTGGCCAATTTTCAAAATCTTCAATGTCATTTTCTTTTAAATAATTCAAAGTTGACAGCAAATCATGCCTCCAGACTAACTTTTAACTTTTTTTCACGATCATCCCACAACCAAGTCAAAATGTTTTTTCTGTTTTTTTTTTTTTTTTTTTTTTTTTTTAGACTTGTTTCCCATTTATAGCTAGTACTATAATAAAAAGACTAAAATATTCAAGAAATAAA
>CAHIKZ030000270.1:1665000-1795000 GCA_903632075.3 Acanthosepion pharaonis
GGAAAGCTTAGATATTAATGCAATACTTAAATTCGGCAATCAATTTTGAGTTCTTCTGTAGTTCATTGTTGCCTATCACACCTATTGTGATGAAAGTCCATTCAAGAGTCCTCGGCAGGAGCTGGCTTAAATGCTGCCATATTGGATGGCTTTTAAGCTAGTATATATATATATATATATATATATATATATATAATGCTATGGCTTTAGTGTTGTTTCTGTTATTTATTTTTTTTATCTTCACCCATGATTTATAGCTGCTGCTATCCTCCCTCTCTTATGAAACTGAGTGAGTGACTGTGAGTTTTCCTGAACCTGTTTTAATGCTGGTGTCTTTCTGCTTATAAAAGTATATCTTCTTCCTATCCCATCTCTTTCATTGATGAACTGCACAGGTAAATCACCACCTTCCCTGTCCTGGATTTGTCATGTCATCTCACTTTCCATGTAGGCAGCTTGGTGAGAAGGTCAGTAGAGGGCAGTGCCAACAGCTGGCTAACTGCCAACTCTTTCTATCTGCCTGAGATTCTGATCAAAACTATCATCAACACTCTGATAATGCCACTTCTTTACCTGTTTAAGAACCTAAATCTAATGGATAAAACTGATAAGTAATATCATCACTGATTGGTTTTGAACATGCAAATATCTGATTGTAAAGTACAAACTTCTCATTGTTGACATTGTGATACACAATTTTGTGGTGCCACATTCATTTTTAATCATGTGTTCCACTTGCTTGCTTATTACCCTGTCTGGTCATATACAGAAAACAGGAAGGAAGACAGGCCAAGAGACAAAATAGCAGTGCAATATGGCCATTGAACAACTAAACATATTTGATAGTCTATAAAAGTGACCTAACCACCAATTACATTTAATATTAAAGTTTTATGAGGTTAAGTTGCTATATACAAGTACTGATATTGTGTGGCTTCTAGATAGGTATTAATCTACCAGACACCTCAACATCACATACAAAATCCAAAGATTTGTGTGGGTGTGAAAAAGGAGGGTTTTATATACCATCAAATAATGTTTCTTACTGACTTTACAAGATAGGCCATATGACCTAGATGTTTACTCTTAGATGGAATCTCAAACTGACAGTCAAATCTGTGACCCCTTTTTAGTGATATAGGGTCTGTGTACAAGATGTGCTGAGTCAAATTGTTTTCTTTTGTTTCTATCTCTTGACATTTAAACTGAATTACTTTCTTGCTTTTCAGTCAAAAACACTAAGAAAATTTGGTGTTTTCTGAATTGCCTTCAGTTTCTGGAGGTTAAAAATTAAAAGAACACCAGTGCACCTCTCTTTATAAGATTTTTGCAATTGCAGTTTTAGAATTGAGAATTTTTTTTTTTTTTGTACATAGGAAATAGAATTTCTATTGGCAGTTACTGTTACAATAATCTGGTTTTGTTATTTTTTTCTACTTTTAAAAAAAAGGATTCTGAAAAGTTTTTTTTTTCTCTCTATAATAAAAAAAAACTGTCTCTTGCACAAACATACACATCTGAGATTTCAGAAAGATGTAGGCTACTTAGTATACTTTTCTTTTTTTATAAATAAAAAAAAAAAAAAAAATCTTCCTCTTTGATTTCTCTTGAAACTGTATTTTGTGTGTTGGGCGATTATTTCTACAATCTTGACAAATGCATGATTATGACTGACAGTTTGCCCTGAAATGACAAGATCCACCACTTTCTACCTATCAACTCTCTTATTACTCCCATAAACTGTTAAATCCATGGTATGCTGTAAGCTTTAAGTAATACAAGTTAATGCTTGGTTGGTGAGGTTTGTTACTATACAATAACATTAGAAAATAAAAAAAAAATAATTCTATTATTCTTAACACTTTTTGATATTTTTGGGAAAGTTATGACAATGTTAAAAAAATTTTCATGTGACTTGTTTTGTCCTTTAGGACTTGATCAGATTAAAATGCTTTTTACATTGCTCCAACTACACATGCACAAAGAAGAGACACCAAGAATTTTAAATTTAAATTTTGAACACAATTTTGACTTAAAAAATGCTATTTAATTAAAAGAGAAAGCAATTTACTAAGATAAAAATGTATACAAAGTGATTTAATCTCTAGATCATCCACTGTAAATTTATATCCAGGTTCTTACAACATTTCATGTTTCTCAGCAGATCTTCTATTATAACAATGTTGGATATTTAATAGCAAACATGATGGAAGCCTAAACAAAAAGAAACTAAAAAAAAATGGACAAGGATATGTCTCATATATATATATATATATATATATATATATATATATTTAAAATGTTTAAATTTAAAATTCTTCGTGTCCCCTCTCCTTTGTGTGCATGTTTAGACACATGAATACTAAACATCACTTTAGTCCAATGAAGTCCTAAAAGACAAAACATGTTACACAAAAACTTTTTCTATTTTGTCATAGTTTTCCCTAAAATTGTTCTTGATTTATGAAAATTTATATATTGTTTCCCCACACTTTTTGATATGTAATCTAGGTGGACTAAGAAGCCTCTGATATTGCAATTGTTAGTGTACATGACTTATTCTTTAGGTTACACTATTTTAGAATGGAGGAGTTATGAAACTTTCTTTGCTTAGTCCAAGCACTATTTATTTCCATATTAACATATTTGTATCCAATTGATACAATAGCAAAGCAACTTTTGATTATTTGAATTCTAACACTTGTCTTTTGCTATTTATCACTTACTTGATAATATCAAATTGTATTGACTGATTACTGTCCTTGTCCACTCAAGTTGGTCATTCATGGTCTTATTTTCACAATTCTATGCCACTTTCTTGACCATGTTCTTCAGTTTTGATTCTCTTCTGTTATGAAATCACTTCGATACTTTTCATAATTTCTCATCAGAGAAACAACAGGCAGAAAGTCTTTAATTTGATTTTTGCAACTTGAATTGAAATTTGAATAATCTGTTTAATAAGAATAATAATTTGCTTTAACTTGGACTGGAAAATGAAGGAATTGTTATATAGGAAGCAAGACACTCATATTCTACAAAATTCTTGATAAATAGAAGTATAGAAATGATTTCTCATGAGCAGTTTGATCATCCTTTCTCTTTTTTCCTTTTTTCTCCTTTTTCCTTTTTCTCTCTTTTCTCTCTTTTTTCACTCTTTTCTGTTTTCTCTCTCTCTTTTCTTTTTTCTCTCTTTTCTGTTTTCTCTCTTTTCTTCTCTTCTTTCTTTCTTTTCTGTAAGGAATTTCTATTTAAACTTACCATCTTTCATTTCTTTTCTTTTTTTTAATATCCTGGTTATTATCAAAATAGTTATTATCAATCTAGGATACTCCAGACTTGATTTAAAAGTTTGCTTTGCAATTACCTCAAATTGCTTATACAATTGGTATTAGGAAATTGTATGACACTCAGCCTACTTCTTCCTCAAACAGTCGCAGACCAATTTCTACAAATATTAAATAAAACTTATTCCCTAGTTTCTGTCTGCTATATATAAAAGCTGCAAACGGGGTGGGGCGGGGGTATATTCTTAAAATCTTTCTTGATTGTTTGGTGGCATATTGAATTTTTATTCTTTGCTTTTACTTGAATCCATCTTCAAATTAATATTTGTATGTTAATTTGAATTTACTGCTAAATCTAAATAAAATATATTACACTGGTTACTACTGATTGTTACACTCTGATGCTACACCAACAATGTGCTCACATGTTTTGTCTTTGCCAATCAAAATGGTCTATAGGTAAATGGCCTCTTTAGTACCACAGATTTGCTCCTTCATTTCCAGACCATAACCAATTCCCTTGGCACAGATGCATATGGTGTATCTCTGTTCATTACTAAGACAGCGTCATAGCCTGGTTAGTTTTCTTTTTTTAAGTTGAGGCAGTCAAGATGCAGTCATATCTAGATGTTTAGTTTACCTTCATTCGGTGGCATCACGTTGGTCCCCACTCGTACAGTCACAAAAGTTAAGCAACATCAAGTCTGGTCAGTACCAAGATGGGTGATAACTTGAGAATACCAAGTGCTGTAAGCTTGGATGTGTGGGTGGAGTAATGGATACTGGCTCAGAATTCTTAATAGGAGAACAGTTCCAATTCCAGTTGGGATTGTTATATTGACTTATGTGCAAATATCCTTGGGGAAGGTATGAATTCACCTCTCCCCCACATCTATGGATTAATTAGTAAGACGTGTATCACTAAAATCATTCTCAAAAAAATAAAATTGTGTGTAGGAAAAAAAAGATATTTAGATTTCAGCATTAAATGACTGAAAGAGGTTTATATGCCACTAAACAAAATCAACCTACTCACAACCAATGTTACTCAGAGACCACCTTATCAAACATGAAAGTATTTTTAATATTGTCCCACTTACAAGATTATCTGTTTTTATGAAGACCTTTTCTTTCTAGCTCCTTTGGAAAGGACATACCTTTAACTCAATCTCATTGTAAATCTTGTCACAAATTTATGAGGATGAAAATGAATTGACCCATTATCAGTTGACCCCACCTAAGCATTATCTAAACTGTAGCTATATACATTGTCTCTTAAAAAAAAAAAAAAAAAAAATGCCATAAGTAGCCTTCACTTGATGTTCATTAAACCTTGAATTGTATATAAGTGATATTTTTAAAGTTTGTTTCTTTTCCTTTTTTTTTTTCTTTTTTTTTAATTTAATGTTCTATGTACAGAATATATTTCGATCCCTTGAGCTTTTCTGGAAGGTTTTATGTTCTATTGGTTTAGTTCTCATCTATTTATACAGTTTAAAGCATTGTAATTGACAATTGATAGTCGTCAAATTCTGCAGACCAGTGACTATTCTTAAAAGAATTAAGCCAGTTTTGGGCAGTGTGGTCATTTCCTTCTAATATACTGAATTCTGCATGCAGCTTCAGTGACCTTGGGACCCATTTTAAAATAATACCAGAATTCATCAGCATCTCAAGACTTATATCTACTATTGTAATATCTCAACGTACTGCTAAACAGTATTTTTAACTAATATTGTAATGATATATGGAATTCATAAATGGTTTTTAAATGTCTAAATGAAATAAACTTTGGGATAAAGGTTTATAAAAAAAAAAAATGAAAAAATACTTTTAATCCACCCTAATACTAATTTTTTAGAGAGTGAATCTATTTCTTTTAACTGAATTTGCTCTGAGGACACTTATTATGATATTTAGTGTGTTAAAATTTGAAATTTTGTACTTTCAAAACCAGTTTACTTCTGAAGTACCAGAAATGAATCAATTTCTGAAGTGAAATATGGTTATTGTTCAATGAAATGGCATAGTACCCATAAAAAATCATGTGATTATTTATGCATAAATTGACACATTCACCTAGGGACAAATTATCTCTGCCTCAGATCAGGATTTTCTATCTGTGGTGCACACTGTCTTAAGTATTGCACACACACACACAAATATAGATATAATATACATATATATATATATATACACATATATATATATATATATATATATATATATATATAGATACATTGGAAGCAAGAATTACTTCAAACAGTTTTTATTGAATTCTTCTAACAGTCTGTTTTTTAATTTTTTTTATTGTATTTTTCTCATTTACATATAGGCTCAAATCAAGAGATCAAATTTATGAAAACAAATCTTCAAATTTGTTCATGTTAATATTATCATTTGAAATAGAGGAAAGTTTTGATTAGATTTAGCTGACTTTTTTTTCTTTTAAAAGGAAATGCTATAATTTTAATTTAAATTGCTGCAAGTGATATCAGGTATGGAAAGCTTTGTAAAGGGTAGACATTGAAATGTTTAAAAACTGAGCTTAATAGGAGTCATAAAATTTAACAGCACCTAAAGTTCAGGAAATAAAAAATGTACTGAAACAAACACACTATCAACTTTGGACAGTTCCCTCATAAATTTGATTTGGATTGGCAACAGCTTAGTTGCAAACGGGAAAACCTTATCAGTTGTTTTCAATAAAACATGTTTATATTTGTGTGTGTGTGTGTGTGTGTATATATATATATATATAAGCAAATATATGGATATAGATCCAACAGTATGAAGAAAAATATACTGAAAAAACAAAAATCCTAATATGCGACATTAAACATTAAAACAGCATAATCGCATATTAGGATTTTTGTTTTTCATTTTTTTTCAGTATATATTTTTATATATATATATATATATACACGTGCTGAAAAATTCTGTGACCAAACAAGAAATTTGACCAGATTTATTTCTTTGAGACTGCCTCCTGCTTGGGCCAAGAATTTTTCATTACCCCCTTGTTTTTGGATACACCTTGCATCTCAAGTATGTGAATTGTTTTAACCAAATAATTTATTGAACAATTGTCTTGTTATCTGTAAATAAATATTTAATCATGAAATGAATGATTTTGTAATTTTCATGAGTAATGAAATGATTGAATAATTCAGGTCAATTATCAGGTTGGTACAAAAGTAATATCTGATTTCAAGGTCTATATAAAAAATTAAAAAGCCCGTGATTATGAAATATTTATTCATTAACATAACTTTCTTTGGTTTCTGGAACATCATTCCATCTGTCAACAAGCTTATAAATGCTATGTCTGTAAAATTCCTTAGATTTTGAAGTAAAATATGAATACAACTCATTTTCAACCTCTTCTCTTGATATCAACCAAAGACTATCCAAATGATTCTGTAGTCCCTGAAACAAGTGATAATCAGAATGACTATGGTCAGGAGAATATGGCAGATGAAGCAATATTTCCCAACCAAGCTCCCCCAAGAGATTTTTCATCAACTGAGCTGTGTGAGGACGAGCATTATCATAATGAATAATGACACCCTTTCTGTTCATTAAGGAAGTTCGCTTTTGGTCCAAAGTTGTTTTCAAACGATGAAGATGATCACAGTACACATTAGCTGTAATTGTTTGATTGTTGTTTAACAGTTCATAATGGACAATTCCTTCAATATCCCCCCCATACACTCAACATGATCTTCTTTGGATGAAGCCCTCCTTTTGGTTGTTGAACTGATCTTCCCCCTTGACTGATCCACGATTGGTAACATTTAACGTTCTCATCACCTGTAACAGGCTGACCTAAAAATGGTACCTGAAGGTGACATGTAAGCAATGATTCACAACAAGCAACACACTGTTGCAGATTCTCTGGAGACAGTTCATTTGGGACCTATTTTCTAACGACTGAAACCTTTCTGATCCTTTTTAATTGGTGTAGCACAGTTGTACAGTCTGTTAAATTGTTTTGAACATCCCCTAGTGGTAATGGTGGGTTTGTCTGTGGCAACAGCTTCCAAATCTTCAGAATCATAGTTTTTTTTTTTGTTTTTGTTTTTTTGATGACCCTCTTTTTGCTCGTTTTTCAAACTGAAATAATCACTTGAGAAACAAGAGAACCCCCTCCTGCAATTTCTTTCATTCATTGCATCAACTCCACTCTGAATAAACTTTGCTGCTGTACTTGTGTTGACAACCTTTTTGAAATTCATACAGTAAGATATGTCAAATGTGGTCTTTAGATGGGGGTGAACATGGGTGCAAATATTGCAGAAGATCATGAAAAATATTTTTCATAATCTTAAAGAGAAACGTATAAATTACTTATTGGGACATTCTTGAACTTTGAGAAGCACAAATTTCATAAATACTATCTAAAACTTTCTTCTCAAAAATCGGACATTACTTTTGTACCAACCTGATAAATACTCACCTGTTTATAAACAGGCGATTATTTATGACTTGGTTGATAAGAAAACTGATCCTTCAATTTATGTACACTAAGATCCAGTTGTAATGTGTGCATTAGTATTCTGCTTTCTTGAATTATTATTTAAGCTTTCTATTCTTATAAATATGATGCCTCATTTTATAACATTCACTAATGTCTGTGTGTGTATGTTTTTCTTCTAAAACAGAAGAAATTTTTTTTTATTTATGGATGAGTGATGCAGGAAAAATTCTATGCTTGTAAAAGTCTATATTTGTGAAAAATAAAGTCTGTTACAAATGGGTAAGATTTTTTTTCCTTCCTTTCCTTTCCAGTGTTCTAGAAGAGACTTGCTCAAGATAATAACAATATTTTGTAATGTTTTAGCTTGGATTGCCTTTGGAAGAAGAAAAGCAGAAAGAAAAATAAAAGAAAACAAAGTTGATTGTTGCGGAATTTGTAGAGGCAATTGTGAAGAAAACTACTCCTTGTCATGAATGGCATTGAATTGGGTGGAATTGTTGAGGTGCAGCAAGATGAAACTGAATTGAATCTAGGGGTTCTTTTACTGTCTCTTTCATTCTTTTTTTCTTCATTTGTCATGTCTTTCTAGCAGAGTTGTGATATCAATGTCTCTTATTTACAGGCTCATATTTCTTTATGCCTTTTCCCTTTGTTACTTTGCTTAAAGACATCCATTGTTCTGGCTTTGTAGACATAATTCTCTTTAATTCACTTTGGGTTATATATATATATATATATATATATATATATATATATATATAAGTGTGCTTACTATCAGAGATAGTGCTTTTAAATGTACAAAATGTTGTAATCAACAGTGCATGCCTCAAGCAATCAACAGACATGGTCTGATGATCACTTAAGGCATGAAACTGACTGTTACTACACTGTGTTGATTCCTATATCCACACTGTATGTACATCTGTGTGTATGTTTTATTTTTTTTATATATATATATATATATATATATATATATATATATATATATATACACACACACATATATATATATATATACACACACACACATATATATATATATATATATATATACACACACACACACACTCATATATATATATATATATATATATACACACACACACACTCATATATATATATATATATATATATATATATATATATATATATATATTGAACATTGAAAGTAACAGTAGATGGTAAATTTAATACCTATGACCACTTGCATCAACCTGGGGTGGGTAGCACAATATGGCCTTTGTTGTTGATAGCCACCTGTCATTACTCTTATTTATCTGATCACTTTCAGAAAGTTGGGACATCTCACTGTTCTTGGTGACTAGTGCCACAAACATGACCTACCTTTTCATTTCCTGTGGTTGATTGCAAGCTGCCATGTCAATTCTCTCTATCTCTGAAGAAGAAATGAGGATGTTAAAAATTTGGCATTTGCTACTTAACACTTTATAATTCTATTTATGGCTGGCTTAATGTGTTATCAAATACTTGATATACTGTGTATGTTCTTTTTAGGCAGGGGTATTGCAGATTTTACAAGTACATAACTGGATGGATTGCATTCACTACAGAATGTGAAAATATAAGTTTATCAAAGATTCAAATCTGAACCAGTATTGGTTTCTATCAATACCACTATTTGAGGAAATGGATCACTTTAACAGATAAGTCCTATTATATTGTATGTAGAAACATTTGCAATAATATTCATGTATGTATCTGTTTGTGTGCATTTAGTTAAATAGATCAATACAAGTGTTGATTGAAAAGTTACCATCCTTAAAGAGTGAGTGGAGAGCTGTGTGTTAGTTTTTTAGATGATCTCCAAGGCCCAGTATTCTTTCATTAAACCTGCGGACCTCAGAACTGACTTAAGAAAAATTTTCTCCTTGGAGTCCAAAGAACGCTTTTGTAATATAAATGGCTGTATTGCTTTTTGGAAGTTGTTCAGCCAGTAATTTGATCTCCCATGTTCATCAGTCTGTCTTCTGGATAAGATCATCCATATTTTGTAGCTGGATTCTATTTCTTTTAAGGCAGAGTTCTTAAATTCAGAAGGAAACCTTGTTTACTGTTTTAGACACTGCTGCCAAAGTAGAAGAAGCATGAAAACCTTAAGGAATTTTCCTGCAAGGATGTGTCTTTTGGCCTTTAGCAATCTGTAGCTGAATATTTTTGCCAAGAAAAATCTTAGTGCTGCCAATTCAAGTTGAATTTGAATTTCTTAGTTGTGTAGTCATAACCTTCTATGGCAACACCTAAAACAATCTCAACTGAAATTGAGAGCCAGGCTACTGCAATTTCAAATACATAGAACTAATATATAGGGCCTTATATTTTGAAGGAATTTCGCATGCTGTAAAAGGGGGAGTAATATTTATAAATGATGCAGGGTGCTAAATGTTAAAGAAGTGCCTGTTTTGGGCTTAGGACATTTTTAATTTTTGTACTAAACCATTCTCTCTCTGTTTAACACTCACACAAATACTTTACAAATTCCCATTTTCTTTTAAAAAAATGGAAAATGTTTAAAATTATAATGAAAATGCTATTCTCCCAGTTTCTTGTGATTTTTTTTTTCTAGTAAGCCTGCACATTCTCTTCATTGTTCCTCTTTAAAGTAAAGGGAGTTTGCTTGGTTTTTAATAATTTTTAATTTTAATTACACCCTCAAGGCCTATTGAAAAGATTTCAAATTTAAAAAATAAATTTGTTTTGTTCTTAGAAAGTGGTTCTAATGGAAAATTTAATGGAAAATAACCTGTTATTTTCTAAGCTTTTTATTAGAAATATATTGTAAAAAAAAAAAAAAAAAATCATTTTTATCATTTTTAACTTCAGTGGTTCTCATGATTACTTGCAGCTCTCTAACAATGTTAAATAATGGCAAGGTCTCGATCCCTCCTCTCTTCTATTAATTCTATTGAGATTTGTGCCACTGGAATTTCTTAGATAAAAACCAGCATCAATGCTTTTGTGCCTTCTCATAAGTATCAAGTAAACCCACCATCTGCTTCTTCATTCACATCTGCCTGTTTAAACCCCTACATCCCATAGGAATCTCTTTTTCTGATTGTACTTATATGAGAGTTCTGATCACAACAAACAACTTTTTGAGTTTGCTTGTAATAATTGTAAACATATCCTCAATGAAGCTAAGTCTTTGCTAACAGAATGAGACGCTGTATGTCATCTAACTTGATGGCTCTGTAATAGTGTTAAATAAGAGTAAGTCTTTTATCTCTCTGCTCTTCACTTAGTTTGAAAGGTTATGTTCTACTGATAAAGAAGAAGAATGTTTTGCTTGTAAATTCTCTTCCAATTCTACTTTTGACCCATTTGGAGTATCTTTGCCTGACTTTCCACTTAGAACTGAGTCTTTACTGAATGATATGCATATAACTGTTTCCATGGTTTTTCTAAACTGTATTCCACAATGCATGTGGACTTGATGGTACTCCTGCAATAGTCCTTAAGAAATGTGCTCCTGAACTGGCTCCTGTTCTCTCTAAACTCTACAATAAATGCCTTGCAGCTTCTTGGAAATCCTCTTCTTGAGTTTCAAAATTTAAGAACTTAGGCAAACTACCTAACTATTGGTCTATCAGCTCTCTACCGCTTACTAGGGGCTCTAATCAACTCCGAATTGATTAAACATCTCAATTTGTAGGGTCTTCTTTGAGTCAAATTATATGACTTTTGCTTCTCTAGGTCAACTACTAATGTTTTAACAATTGCTGAAATATTCTATAAAGCTTTAAATAAGAATAATGAAACTTGGGCTCTTGCTTAGGATTTCTTGAAGGCATTTGACAGGATTTGGCATGCAGGTTTTGTTCATAAGTGGGAAGATTATAGTCTTTCTGGATGAACCTTTGAATTTATTCAGTCTTTCTTATCAAATCGCAGAATGAAAGTTGTCTTGAATAACTGCTCTTCTAGATCTTTACTTCTGTTTTAATGGTCATTTGTTTAAATCTTTTTTTAATTTTAATGCCTCCTAAATGAAACGGTTCTCTTAATCATCTTAGAGAACCTTTTTTGCCTTCCATCATCATATGGCTGATGCTAACTTCCAGGAACGTGGTTCATTGCATCTTCTTGGGCTAATGTTTTCCACTTGGAAGGATTACATTGAATCAATTGCTAGGAATGTTGGTTCCTTGTGTCATGCTAGACAATTTTTCTCACCAGAATCTATCTTACATTTTTATAAGCCTACCATTCATTCATCCATGCATTGAATATTGCTGCTGCATCTGGTCTGGTACTTCTGCTGTGTAATTAGGGATTCTTCATAAACGCCAAAGAAAAATCTGCAATGCTATCAGTCCTGACCTGGCATCTTAAGTCCCTTGCTCACTGCCATATAATAGCTTCCATTGCTGTTTACATACATTTTTTTTTCATCTTAATTGTTCTGATGAGCTTTGCTCATTAGTATCTTGACTTTATGAATTTAATTGCAGTACTAGATTAGCAGCTAGGTCTCATCATTTTACAATTGAAATGGCGAGAATGTATCTTTGTTATATGCCACCAGTTTCTTTGCTCACATTTCTTGCTTGTGGAACTCTCTTCCAGCTTCTTGCTTTCCAGTCAACTTTGATCTTCAAAAATTTAAATCCAATGTTAATCATTATCTTTTGTCTTCTTAATTCCTGTTCTTTTATTGTCCTCTCTGTTTCTTTCACTCTTAGTAACTTCCCTTGCATCCCAGTGGCTTTTATGGCCTTGCTTAGGGCAAAATAATTTTAAAAAAATTTTCAGCATTCTTCAAGGAAAAGTAAAACAACTGTGGAAGATTTGTATTCCTATTGAGGTCATCGTTTAAAACCTGTTTTGAGCTCCTCACATATTTTATCAAGATTCTCTCAGTAGCAAAGAAATACATGCTTTTTTTTTTTTTGCTTTTTTGCTTTTTTTGACCTTCACAGTTATCCTTGACCTAAAATCCATTTGTCTAGACTAGAAATAGACCTTCATTAAATATAAATTTAATTTGAGATTTCAAGATTATCTGTCTACCTACCAGAGCTGAAAACAGTGATAGACTGCTAAGGGTTAGGGATTAGGTTTGAGTGTCCTTTAAATTTTTTTAGAGAGGTGGCTGCTTTCTTTATACCTATTTTTTAGGGTTTGTTTTGGTCCTGTTATGTTGGCAGTAAGGGTTGGATCATGTGAGTGCAACAGACATCAGTACACAAAATTTCCTTAGGCCTTAAAACAATTGCAAAAGTCCCACCACTATCAATTAAAATTAAAATTAAAATTAAAAAAATATTCTATTCTTTTGTTGTATGCAAAATGTATTTGATCAGAACTTAGTATTTACAAGGAAAGTATTGTTTTTTTGGTCACTCACTTGCTACTGGAAGGCATTGATGATTCAGGGCTGTTCTACACATTATCTTTGATTTCTTGCATCCAAATTGTCTTTATTACGTGTTTCAGATAATTTGTGGTGATAACTTTCAATGGTGCAATCATTCTTTTCATAATATTCTACACACGGTGGTTTGCCGAGAGAATCACCTGGGGGTTTCAATGGCACTCTGTCCTGTTCGTTGATGAGAATAGGTTCTGCCTTAATGCAAGGGCTGATTATTTGCGTGATGTGCAACACTATAGCTGGGAATCAACATTCTCCATAGAGGATTCACTCCCAACACACAGGACAATGTTGTAATTCATGATAGGGTGCCATAAGTTAGAATTCTCACTTACCTTTGATGTTTGTGAGAAGAACATTGAATAGTACCACATACATTGGAAGCACCCTGTTCAAACAATTCTGCTGCTATTCCTGCAACAGCAAAATAATGCCTTCCTGTGTGATGTCTGTCCTACTCCACATGCTCTGCAAGATGTTTGTCAAATTCCAAACTAGACTTGTCCCAATTTGAATATATACTGCACATGATATGATGCCTAACTTATTCAATAAGTTTCTATCTCTTGCTGCATTGCATCAACAGGTTCAAATGGTATGGAAATATATATTCTATTTGCCAACTGTATGATCATGTTAATACCCAAGTGGAATATACAGTTTATATGAAGTCTGATTACTTTTCATACACCCTTTATTTTAGTATTTGTATATGTATTGATCTGTAGATGTGATCAGCTACTATAATCCTGCTAAATTACTTGCCTATTTAATCCTGAGTAAATTGA
This sequence comes from Acanthosepion pharaonis, assembly GCA_903632075.3. Classification (NCBI taxonomy): domain Eukaryota; kingdom Metazoa; phylum Mollusca; class Cephalopoda; order Sepiida; family Sepiidae; genus Acanthosepion; species Acanthosepion pharaonis. Next base: position 1,678,948 of record CAHIKZ030000270.1, read on the forward strand.
AGCATATATCCGGGGTATGTAATTTTATTTTCTGTCATTTCAGTTCAGCATCTTAGAGAATTTACATATTATGAAAAATTTTATAAGGATCACATGAATAATGAAACATTCAAATTAATTTGACTTTTCGTGTTTTTTTTTTGTTTTTTTTTAATGGATTATCTCGATTAGTTACTTGCATTTTTTTTTTCATTTTTTTTAAATGTTTAATGAATTAGGTTTATTTATATCTTTCTAACTGTGTATTTGACAAACCTTTCATAGTGGTATTTCAACAATCCATGGCTATTTGAAATTTTATTAATGAGGTGTTGCCTAAGCTGATCCCTTGTGTAAAAAATACTAATGATTCTTTTCTCCCAAAATATTTACTGTTCAGACTATAAAGTAAAACTCCGTTGGTTTTTCTTTCATCTTGTGTATAAGTGAGAATTATTTAAATAAAATTTGGGAAGAATTTATTTGAAGTTGGTTCATATTGAACTTGTTTTCCTTTATTTAGAAAGATCTTGTTACATAGCTTTTGAATTGAGTTTTCTCTATGCATTTTGTTTTTAAGTGTACTGTCAATAAAATGAAAGTTCATTGTGTTTTAATATACTTCAGCTAATGATGTTAAAAAGCCTGTTTGTCTGTAAAGGCTTCACTTGATTGATTTGGAATTTTAATCTTTCTCTCAATTTGGAGATTTTTATGATCACTATTTTTTTTTTTTAGACAGACGCCATTTTTCTTTCTTTCTTTTTTTTTTTTTTTTTTTCACCCTGATAAAAATTCACTGACATCAGGTCAGACAATGATGATACTAACTGCATAGCTTATAGTGCGGCAGACAAATTGTTTTCACCTTGTGTGCGTGTGTGTGTATGTCATGTTAACTCTGAACATAATGTATAGTATTGGCATCTTGTGTTGTTGCTACTACTACTACTATTCTTACTTAGCATCCTTCAACCCTTAAAAAAAAGCAAGTGACAGTTTTTTCTTTTACTAACTTACTAGGTTTTTCTGACTCTGGAGTATATTCATCCACTGAGCAAACAGATATTGGCAACCCAGGCCAGTTAGATTACCCCAGGGTCAAATGCTGCCACCAAGGTTGAATTTTGAGTACAAAGAGAAACCAATTTGTTGTGTGTGGCTTCCTGTCTTTCTTCCTTGCCTGCTACCATCTTTTTCCACCTGGCAACTAGTTGCATTCACTTGACTGTACATTTGAGTTGCAGTGATGGATATTATATCATCTTCCAGATGCACTTCCTTCCTATTAGCCATTGGGGCAGTTTTCTTTTGAGCTCTAATTATCTTTCTTTCTTTCTTAATCATTGCATCACCTCCTCCCCACTTACAATGGATCAATGCACTAAATATACGTATTGTACTGTTGGCTTGTTGAATATATATACCTTGTTGGTACTTGTCTCAAAATCTCTCATCCTACCTAATTCAAAGCTGAAATTTTGTCCATTATTCTTTCTGTCCACTTCTCTCTTTCTATTATTTTCCCACTCATCTTCCCACTCTCACTTTTCTTCCTCCTCTCTCCCTCTCTTTTTCTTGCCTTGAAGCTTTAGAACACACTAAGCTATTCATGCTTTGGTTATATATATATATATATATATATATATATATATATATATATATATATATATGTGTGTGTGTGTGTATATATAAATGTTCAATTTAATGGGGTTAATTAACATATCTATTTCTATGTTTACCATCATCACTTTTTTTTAACAGTTAGAAAGAGCTTCATTAATTTTTCTGCAAAATGTGAATAGTATTTAATGTATAACATTTTCCATCCATCCAAATTTCCTCTGCCTTTTATTTCCTTTTGATTCTTTTGGCTTTTTGTAAATAAGCAAGAATAAAGAATATTCCTGATTTTTGGCAAATTGCTGAGATCTGTTGATCTCTTGATTATCATTAAACAATACAAAATGAGCTGGAAACAAAATAAAAATCCTAAATTTCTGAATTATTTAAGGATTCAATATCCAAATCATTTCATTTTTATTAAAAAAAAAACAAAAAAACTTTCCCGCAGGAGAAGCATGCTTTTCTTTTTAAATTTTCTCTTTCTCCTTACATTTTTCACTTTTCTTCCCACTTTCTTCTCTCCCCCCCTCTCCCCTCCCCCTGTATATCCAATTGCCCCTTATACTCTCACTTTCTCTGTCTATCAATTTCCCCTTCTGCTCACTCTGCCTTTTCTCTCTCCCTTTTTTGTTTTCTTTACTCCTACTGCAGTTACCTTTTCCTCCCTCTGCATTCACTTCTCTACTGATTGTCCTTGTTTTTTTTGCCTATGAAAATAGTAAACATTTAATGTGAACCAATAAAATCAAGTTCTATGGTCATTTACAAATTTAATTATATTACTTTAAAATTTTTATTTCCTCATTTTCTTCTTTCATTCTCTTTTTTTTTTTTTTTTTTATTTAAATTTCCGGTTGTGATTATTAAATTTATTAAAAACAAAATCCATATTTGCTCTCTGCACAGAAAAAAAAGGAACATTACAATCCAGCAACTGAATAAGCAATTTGATGAATTTCCCTTTGAACAAAGTAATTAGTATTTACAAAAAATTATTGTATGATAAAAAGAAAGATATTTTTTTTTTTTTTTTTATCCTGCTGAACTGAATCTTACTTGTTCTGTAAGTTCAATTTGTAAGGATGCTAGCAAAATAAACATTACAAAAAGCCTGTTTTTTTTTTTTTTTGTGTGTGTGACGTGTCCCTTGTAATTTTCATTGCTGTTCCTTTTACCAAATGCCTTGCCCTTGTGGAATTGTATCATTTTAATACGATTATAAGAAAAACAATATTTTTGGAAAGAAATTTTATTTGATCCACATGATTACACCTGGCAACTTCAATATTTTTTGATTGCGCAGAAGGTCGGGTTTCATGTTGTGAAGTTTGTTTTCAATTCTTCTAGGCTTTTCCTCCCTTCTTATTAATGAACTTTGTAATTTAAATGTTAATTCTTACTAAAGATCTTCACCTATCAAGATTTCAAGGAGGTACTACTTCTTTGAGTAAAATATACTTGTAATAATTCCTTTAGCCATTATATCAATGAAGCTAAATGTTTTCAAATATTATCATTTGCAAAGGTTCAAAACTGCTTTCTGGAATTTTAAATATTTTCCTTAATCAGTCTTTTTGCTTTTTTTTTTTTTTCTATTTCATAATTTTGAAAAATTTAATTGTGTGGTTTAAATTAAGGTCCTTGTCAAGTGAAGCCATTTTCTTAGAATCTGATTTTAAGTCTAGAATAAAATATCAGGTTGGGTTCAAAGTTCAGATATTGTGATTTCCAAACCCCAATGTTCTGAACATTATAACAACACTAGCTACACCAAATGAGCTGGTCAACTTAAGAACTTGATTTATTAGTCTTCAACCAAGTCACCAGTCTGTCATTAGACCATTTTATCTAACCCTAATCCGTCTGCATGAAGACTTTGTATAATTTACATAGAACAAGGCACAAGGATTATTGTCAGTGTCTTGATCTCTTCTATTAGAGATCTTTTCTGGAATGACTAATTGGCTTTTAATCTTAAGATTATCTCTGCACAGCCAGTGTTAGCTTGGTGGTAACATCACTAAACTGCTATGGAAGGTCTAGTTGTTTCAATAGGTAAAAGACGGCTTTTATTCTTTAGAATATATTTGATTGTAGGATTCTTGGGCCATTTAAAAAAAAAAAAAATGTTGAGCATTCAAGCTGTCAGTTCACTGAAAGTGATTCATTTCTCTCTCATATATATATATATATATATATATATATATATATGAAACAAGAAAAAACTATTCTTAGCCAACACATTTCATCCTCTGAGGGACCTTACCAAGGCAAATGTAAGATTTATTTTGTTGCATGTGTTTATGTTAAGAGCAAGGATGTTATTGGTTTATCAAGGCTCAAATTAAAAGCCTTAAAAACCTGATGACATCCTTGCTGTTGTATATAAATAAGTACAACAAAATTCATTTGCCTTGATAAAATCCCTCCGAGGATGAAACTCAGCACCTAAGAATAGTTTCATTTTTGTCTTTTGATTCTTTTTTTTTCTTTACAGATATGCTCTCTCTGCAAATAATTTACACATATATGCACATGCACACACACCATCTGATTAAACCTTATATTTTGAGAGTTCTGTGGGCTTTTTTATAATTGAAATGGCAAATTGTGTGCATTAAATTCTGTATCATTTGCTTGTGTATGTTCACACACCCACACATATATATATTACAGTGATGTTCATCCTGTACAAGACGCAAGAGCCACTCAAAGTAGACACTTACAGAGTATGAAGAACAGTTTATGGGGTTACGTGAAGAAGATAATTGTTAACCCTAGACTTGAACAAGTTCAGATTGTAGTGATTGGGGAAGCATCCTCTTTAGAGCCTGTTCAACTAAGCAGCAGTTTGTGGGAAGAAGCTGCTCAAACTTATATCTCACCGATGGGATACAAAGGGAATGAGGGTAGTTCACTACAATGTGTGTAGCATGGCAGGTCTTGGCCTTGATGATTAGAACTGGCAGAACTAAGGAATGTTGTTTGCCTGAACACTTTCCATGGAAATAGCAATAAATCTGTGTATATTGAGCAATCATGCAGTTCATTGAAAGTGATTTCTCTCTCTCATATATATATGTACACACACATACACAGATATATATATATATATATATATATATATAAGGTGGTTGAAATACCTATTCAAATGAGGCAAATTTGGATTTCTGTTCTATGTAATATATATATTTTCTTCCAAACATTATTATCAGTGGATACCCATATTTGAGTAGATGCTCTATTTATTTTAAAAAAGTATTATATATCATCTACCAACCTGCACATTTGAGAAAACTTATTAAGGAAAATTCCCCACTCCAACAATATTTTTGCATCCAGAGAAACCAGTGTTTAAACTTAATTTAACCATTCAGTTATAAAGAGCTTAACAATCAAGCAAGATTCTATTTGCTTTTGAAGCTCATTTAACTCATTCTTTTCTCATGACATAACTGCTCAGTTTCATATCCAAAATGTAAACAAAGCAATTTCAAAAGAATTAATGGACTTTATAATCCAACATTTTTATTACTCCAAATGTTATTTTTAGTCAATACCCAAAACTAATGTTTGGAATAATACAAATATGTCCAATTATAAATTAAAACCATTAATTTTTTAGAAAGTGTGTATGTGTGTGTATATATATATATATATATATATATATATATATATATATATATATACACACACACTCAACTCTCCTGTCGAATTCAGTGTATGAGGGTCAAGCAGGTCAGTTCCTAGGAATCGACAGCTCAGCACATGAGATTTGATTAAAATGGTAAAGGTTTTGTGCAGAACCATCCACGCTTTTTGAAGGGCCGAATACAGAGACCTGGTACACCACATGCCACAAGGTCCTTCTGCAGGTTTTGAATTCAGAGTTGTCATTCTCCTAGACCAGTTGCCATCCAAGGCTATAGAACCCAGTCTGACCTGCTATTTACCCATAGCTGCAGGGAGAAGAGAATTCATACTTTTTCCAAGGGTATTAGCACGTAAGTGAATGTAATGGATTCAACTGGAATCTGAACTCAGCTCTCCGATTCCTCAATCCAAGATGCTAACCATTACTCCACCATGCCTCATATATATATATATATATATATAGAGAGAGAGAGAGAGAGAGAGTTTAAATGCTCTAAGCTCTCTCTTTAAAGAATCTTAGCTTTCCATGCTATAAACTAATAGAACAATAAAATTAATTGGGGATTTCTGTTCTTATCTTTGTGTCTTACCTTGTCTATAAATCAACATCTATGTAATACCTACCACCACAAATCAAGATAGTCTTTTTGCTGTAGCTAAACTGTTCTTTCTTCTTCACTGAAGACTTGTTTTGATAATCAGTGTCCATGTGTGTGTGTGTGTTGGAGTGTTGGTCTTGAGGAAAATGCTTGTGGCCAATTATTGGATGGTGTGTGATTACAATCAGTAACTTATCTTGGGATGTTGTTCTGTCTTCATGCCCTCTGGGGGCATGGCAACATTGTAAGCTGATTTGCAGACAACATAATCAATTATGTCTACATCAACTCATTTCTCCCCCACCGATCCAGTGGTACCACTTACAGAGCCTCTTCTGTCATTGGGATTTAGTCAGCTCTCTTCATAAAAAATATCCACTGCAACTTTACAAATGCTTACCATCATTTCAGTGGACAACAGGTAAGAAAAGGACAGTCTTGTTTAAAATGAACCTTCAGAAAATTATGGATATTCTAAAATGTCTTTTGTGCAATTCCTGGCAATGAAGAACTTTTAGATTATTTCTTTTATGTTGACCTTGCTGTCATTTTGACTTATGGTCAAAATTTTTTATAAGCTTCATCAAATGTGTAATGTAAGTATCAATATTAACATATACATGTTTGGTTTACAGAATATAATGATACTGATCAAATGCTACTTTGACATTAACTGAAAGTTGTAATTACAGTGTTTTGGGGATGCATTTCTGGTAATGTCCTTACTCCTACTCTTAAATGGTAAATATTACATTCTACATGAATGTGTTAGATGGCTTTCAAAAAGTGGTTATTTTCAATTTGAATTCAAAGTGGTGAAACATTCATTGGATTAAAAATTGTATTGTACAGAAGCTAATGAGAAAAGAAAATGAAAACTGGAAAATTAAATTTACTCATTTCTACCTCTCTTTTCACTTATGGCCATATGTTGAAACACTGGTTCCCATACGATTGCCAAAATTAAGCAATGTCAAGACTGGTTGGTACCAAGATGGGGGACCACTTGAGAATACCAAGCATTGTAAGCTTAGATATGCAGGTGGTGTAATGGATAATGGCATGGAATTTATTAATTGGAGAACAGTTCCAATTTTAGTTGGGTTCATTATATTCACTTACATACAAATACCCTTGGGAAAGGTATGAATCCGCCACTTCTACCTGCAGCTATAGGTAAGACTTGCATCACTAAATCATTATCTCCCCCCAAAAAATCATCTTTCAATCTAAAAATATTTTCTGGCTTTAAAAAATCTGCAAAGGGTTAACAAACTGTAGAAAATGAATGAATCAATTAACATATGTACATATATCTAAATACAATGCCAGTATTTTGATAGATGGATAACTAAGTACTTTTCTTTTAATTTTGAAGGCATTTGAAATCCTGTGATCAACATTAATTCATATTGCGAACACTAATATCATTAGTGATCTCTTAATTTTGTCATACTTTTACCTTTGGTCTACAAATGATTTTTCTGAAAAATGAAAGTACTGATGCTACTATAAATACACATTTGACTTTGGGCTGTTGAAAAATACTTGAAACTGCTGTCTTCATGCAAGAGTTATATGAAATCAGATTATCAACTATTAATAAATTAGAAAATTATTTTATATTTTTATGAAAGCAGTGGTACCAATAAACACTACAATATTTTTTTGTCTCATGTTCCTTTAGGATATGAAAAAACAACGCTCTCAGCAACTTCCTGTTACTTGTAGCTTTAAACGGTGTTAAATTCTTTACCATCTCTTTGTCTTTACTCTGTCATTCAAAAAAAAACCCAACCCTATTAGGTAGGTTACTCAGTTTCTTTTTACCTCCTCTGCTTTCAATATGTCCTGTGAGTGTTAAATTTTCCAAGTCTTCTTGTTACGGTTTTTTTGGTATGTATTGTATATAACTAGTGAGCGAGTCAGAATGACTTATTTCCCTTTATAGTCGACCAATAGAAGGTTGACCAATCAGAAGCCGCACAACACTGTATCCGTCGTGTATAAAGGCAGCCATCTTTGTTTTTCTACCTACCTGACCAGAGGAAACTCGTCCGGTGAACATGACAGACGGAAGAACTACGCTCTGCTACCTTGCTGTGATATCCACTGCGAACCTGCACTACGCTTTCCTACTGTCTCCGAAATATTCACTGCCAACCTCTGGATTCTATACTCGAGGACGACTGTCATGAAAATGTCTAACACTTCTTTCCTCATATGTCCTGAAAATTTTAGCTGCCTCTGTCTGATTTTAAATATAGTGTCATTTTAGTTCCCATTTTTTTTTTTTTAACTTCCTTGTTGCTCATGTGTTCAGTCTATGGTATTCTCAGACATCTATCTATAAAACTATATCTCTTGTCACTTTAAAGTTTAATTGCACGATCAGAACTTGCTTAGTTCTATTGATTTAGAAAAATTGTTAATCCGTCAATGAGTACTAGATTAGGCCACGTTTAAAATCCCACTGCTACTATAGTTTAAACTAACTTCTCATTAATAGTAGCCCAAGTTAGTCCAGCTTATTTTTAAAAGAACCCCAGTCATTACAAGTAGTGGAATTCAAATTTAAGTATGGCTATGCTTTTAGAATTATCCCAATCTGACAATTCTTAATGCAGCCATACTTATTTAGACATCTAACGACAAATATATATATATATATATATATATAATTCTTTGGTGAACATATTGTTCATCAGTCTGTTCTATTGCTACTGAAATGGATTGATCCAATTTGCATATTAATGAAAAAAAAAAAAACATGTTTCACACTTTTCTCCCTGGCTGTATCCTTAAAGAGGGCTGAAGAATAACATATATGTCAAAATGTTGTGTTGACATCAAGTACACAAAGAAGGGGTTCAATGACTTTTCTTCTAGTTATAGATCACATAATATATTAACTAGTAATAAAATTTGCACTTTGCTTTGTACACTGACAGGCAATGTTTCGTTACTGATGTCATGGGAAGCTTCGTTAAATTTTTTTAAAAAACGTATAAAACAAAATTCCAAATATATTTTTGTGGGAAATACAAAGATATTCATACTTAAAGTTGATACTTAATGTAAAAACAGTATTGTTAGTATATTGTAATTTTTTAATTGTTTTTCAGTTTAAAGCTGAGGATTTTGTTTTGTAGATTTTTTACTGATTTCAGCTTAAAATTTGTTCTGATTTTGATCCCACTGCTCAGCTCTGAATTGAGCTCGACTTTTCATTCTGCTTTGTTTTGAGACTTTGTTGCTATTTTGAAGATCAAGGCTATACAGATTGAAACTTCACCATTTAATAACTAGTCTTAATGGCAGAGTTAAAACAGTACAAGGGAAATAGGCTAAATGCCAATGAAGATGAGGTTAATGGATGAGAAAGAGATTGAAGACTGTTTCTAGTGACTTAATTGGCTAGGAAAAGGCTGTCCAGCATAAAGCTAAGGGGTCCACTATTTTGAATAGTATCTATTTTTTTTTCTTTCTTTTTTTTCTCACTTGTAACTTAGCTGACTTTCAAAGTATGTTTTTTTATCATTCATTACGTCTTGTCATCTTTAATTTAGTCTTTCAATCTTGGCAAAGAATGAGTCTTTCTTTTGCGGGAAAGATTTCAATGTTTCATCATTTTTCTGCAATTAATGACTGAAGAATTTCCAGACATTTTTATTACAAGTTACAGATTTTAAGTCCGATAAGCCAAATATAATTGAAAAACAGCCAGTATGCTAGCAAAAAGCAAAGAATTGTATGAACTTAACATTTCAATGAATATTAACATCTTAAGAGTAGATTTATAAAAGGAGTTAAGTCATTTTTTTTTTCAAAAACAAATGTCTTATATATATATATATATATATATATATATATATATATATTGCTATTATTAATTAAAACTGAATCTATTGTTAGGATTAATGTTAATTTAGTCAAAAAAAAAAAAAAAAAAAAAAGTTCTCTTATCCATGAATGTAACTTCTGTTGACATTTTTGCTTTTGTTCAAACCTAATTTTCTTAGAAAGTTTGTTCCTGTATCTTTTGTCAAGATAAACTTCTGTATACACCTTGAATTAATTGTCTTGGGTGCGATAGTGTCAGCATGGAAGCATTTACAGTAGGAATAATCAGATGACTGATCTGAACTGTTAAATATTAGTGATTCTGTATTGATTTATTGGGAAATGTATCTAAATAGTTACCATGCAATCAATCATTACTACTGGACTTTTTTTTAAGCAACACCCAATTCATATTGATATAAGTGTTTAGAAGAGAGGGAAATTTGTTTGCTGTACAAAATTGATTACTTTGCTCTCTGCTTATTTTTTATGTACCAAGTGCTTTCAGGATGTGTATGATCATGGTTGTCCACAGTTTCCTGTCTTTTGATGTTGTAAGTAAATTTCACCCGTTACGATCCCCCTCTTTGTCCCTATTTTGCTATCCATCTATTTATTTTCCCCTTTACTTCTCCTGTATTCAGTATATCATGTGTGTATCAGATTCTCTAAGCCCTCTTTCCTCATTATATATCCCCAAAATTTCAACTGTTTCTTTCTGATTATAAATGTTTCCTTGCTCCTATTTTCCTTAAGATTTCTTTGTTGCTCACATGTTTAGGGTTTTATTATTTATGGTAGTACCATATCTCGACTTTTCTCCTGAACCACCAAATCTAGACAGAAGATAATCATAATAGTCCTGTGAAATCCTGTTTAGTTCATAATGGATGAGTTAATAAAATAAAAAAAATAAAGCCCCCAAAACTTTACCTATCTTGTTCTCTTTTGTTGCATCAGCTTAATGAAGACCATTGATAGAAGGAATATCATAAGTTACTAGGGAATATCTTCTATTTTGTTGGTGCACTTAGTCCAGTTGAGTAGTTGAACAGTTAAAAGTAACCATTTGTTTTGTTTGTAGTCAGTTTTCAGCTTTGAATAAATTAATCTTTGAGGCTTCAGGTAGACATTTTCTTTATTTTTATGTGTGATCAGTTTGTGTATTAAAAAATCAAAAAATCAAAAATTAAAACGCAACCAAATTGAGAGAGTGCTAAAAAGAATGTCAGCCTGATTCACTTTTCCCCAAATCTGACCAATAACAAAACGATTTTTATTTTATTTCATTTATCTATTCATTAAGGGCTTTTCAAGCAAATCCTATACAGACCACTTTAAACACAATAACTTTTGAAGTCAATTGTCAAAATGTGTAAAAAAAAAAAAACAAAAAAAACATCAGTGTGGATACATACAAATACACGCATATAGCTCTATCATATGTATGTAAACCTGGGAAGAAGAAAAAGCATTTATTCTATACAACAAATATTAATTTTTCAATATAATCTCCGTCCTTGTTAATGCACTTAATCTAACATTTCTCAGAAGATGATATAGCTCAAACATTATACAATGAAAATTTCAAACAAAAGATTTTGTTATACGGGAACATAGTACTTCTAGTTTTCTAATTTTTTTTTTTTTTTCTTTTGTTTGATTTCTATAAATTTTGGTGTATATTGTGTGTAAATGACAGCTGATGCTGGGTTTATGACAAATAAAATTTGCCTATGCAATGATATTTTTAATGTTTAAAAGGAATTTCACAAGCCAAAATCATTTATTGGATTCATCTCAGATATCCTGAAATGTTTGTATTTTTTGCATGGTATTTAAAATGAATCTTTTGAGTGAATGATATAAGAAAGGATATAAATAAATAAATATTTGAAATGCTTTTCACTTTGTAAGATAGGAATGTAATTGGCATGATCAAAGAAAAATAGATAAATATAGCGTAACCTTATAGTTGGCTTCTCTGACAAATATCTTTACATGGTAGTTATAGGGCATACATATACACAAAACTGGAATTTATGTATGTAATATGTATATGTAATTACTATAAACATTATTTATAGTTAGTACATGTATTTGAATCGCTTTTTCTTTCTTTTTTATTATCTTAAACAGTACAATTAAAAATACCCAGTCTAGATTAAGATGTTCTAAAGAATTTTCACTGTTTAAGAAAATAAAAAAAATAAAAAATAAATAAAAAAATCAGGACTAGTAACTCAAATACATATACCCACTAAAAATAAAGTTTATAACAATAAAGAAATAATGGCAGATAAAAACAAAAGCCAATTTAAAAAGGTGTATATATGAGGAGGCATGGTGGAGTAGTGGATAGCGGCTCGCATTGAGGAATCAGAGAGCAGAGTTCAAATTCCAGTCAAATCCATTACATTCACTTACATGCTAATACCCTTGGGAAAGGTATGAATCCTCTTCTTCTCCCTCCAGCTATGACAGACTGGGTTCTATAGCCTTGGATGGCAACTGGTCTAGAAGAAGGACAACTCTGAATTCAAAACCTGTGGTTGGTTGTTTGAGGACCTTGTGGCACGTACTGTACCAGGTCTGTACCAGGTATTCGGCCCTTCAAAAAGTGTGGATGGTCCTGCACGAAACCTTCACCAGTATAATCAAATCTCATATGGCTGTCGGTTTCCTAGGAACTGATCTGCTTGACCCTCATACATTCAATTCGATAGGAGAGTAGAGTATATATATGGTTGTTTTTTTTTCTTGAATGAGTATTACTTCAAGGATTGTAAGTCTGTACTATTTGATTTTGCTAGTATCTTGGTATCGTTTGTATTTGGTAGCTGTCTAATGTTATAATATTATATAATTGTAATATAATGCTTAAGCAGTGTAAGGATCATTATTAATGAACTTTATATTGCTTATCACTTTGTTTTCTGATGGTATCTGGTCCAACAGGTGAATCTCCATGACAATGTGATTGTCGTATATCTTATATAAAACTTTTTGTGTTTTTATTTACAGAGAAACATTCTCAGTGGGCATGCATAACTACACATGCATCACACTTTGACTATATCACAATACTCTTTGACTACATCACTACACTCACTAGTTCTCCAAAACTCACCATTTGTCTCTACCTACCCTGATGATGACTTAAGAAAGTTAAAAGCTTGGACCATATTTCTTCTGAAATGAACTTTGGACAGTTTCTGACAAAATTTCCTCCTTATCTGAGAAGGATTATTCATAATTTGGAAAAGTCGATCAATAAAATTACTTGACATAAACTGTCTGTTTTTAAAAACATGCATGCACACAAAAAAATAAAAATAAAAGGGTAACCCTTTGAAGGAGGATGCCAATTTTGACTTGTACATTCTCCTTGAATGAAAATTATATTGAATAGTTAGATTCAGTAAACATGTTTCTTATTTTCAATTCAAGAAAATCGGTACAATTAGTGATTATAACTCCTACTAATAGTGGTAGTGTCTCCCTTTTAAAGATGGTAACACCTTGGCATTGAAACTTCTCTACCAAGATGATTTAAGATATTATCTGAAACAACAGTTTGTCATTGTCTATACCAAAGGTCAGCAACCTATGGCACGCCAAGCAATTTCCAATGGCACGCAGCTGCAAATGACATCACAAAGTCTGAACCAATAACTACAACAACACAAAGATATTTAGCTGTTTCAATTTTAATATTTACTAATATATATATATATATATATATATATATATATACACTATATATTACTATATAAAATATATTGTAGAACAAGTATATTGACTTTGACTTGTATAAAAATACATGTGTTGTTGGTACACTGAATGATTTTAAAACCCTAAGTCAGCACATAGTTTACAAAAGGTTGCCGATCCCTAGTATACACCCCCATTTTTTACTGTCTCTCTGCATTCCAAAGGTGGGAGATTTCTTTGGCAGGGTTTTACACTCTTAATGAATACATCACCTAGTGTTCTGAAGCAGCACTACTTCGATGATCAAATGAGAACCAGTGCTTTCTGCATGATTCCACAATAGAGCCTACCATTCCCTGTCATAGATGCTTGTCGGTGTTAAATAAATATTCTGATAAAAACTTTCCAAGTTTTCAGCTATCTTGTGATGTAGTAACACACATACAAGTAAACCAGCTTTATCTGAACTTAGGATATTCAAAGTGTTACTTTTTTAGTTACCATTTGTGTATAATCATCTCCACAAAGTCATAGATGTGCATATGCTGTAGAAGTAAATAATACCGATGTAGTTATCTGCTGAAATTAAAGTCTGCACAAGGCTATATGGATTTAAGGAACATCAACTTTTGCAATCCTAGTTTTTACCAAAATTTGAACACATAGGAAAGAAGCAATAACTTGAGCAACTGGGCTGACCCCATTGTGGATGGCAGTGTGTGTATAACACAAACATTGTGCATCAGGTCATTGAATGTAATTTATAATACAAAGAAAAACAAATATTCAATTTAAAAATTTGGATATATTTTCAGCTTAAAAAAAATAAAAAGGTTATTCCCTAAAACTTCTAAAGACATATACTCAAATATATATATATATATATATATATATATATATATATATATATATATATATAGGGTGATTGAAAATGAACTCCCTATTTTATGTATGAGTGGCCAGCTAGGAGTCTTGACTTTAACACCCTGTGATTTTTTTTCTTTGAAGTTGGTTGAAGGAGTAAGTCTACTTTACCAAACCAAGACTTTGGGATAATTTGAAGAACAAATACAAGAAGTTATGTCTTCCGTACTGCAACATTTCCTGGTGAATTGACGCAATTCCTGTTTGGCTCAAGAAGTTGGTAGCGAAATCTGATGCTCATATTAAATTTTAAATCAATCCTTGTGCTAAATGCTTTTCTCTTATATCCATTTCTTGTAAAAATTATAGTTTATAAATAAATTATAAAGATTTTAAAATGGAAAGTTAATTTTAAATCACCCTGTGTGTGCATCCATCTCTCTCTATATATATATATATATATATATATATATATATATATATATATATAATGAGAGAGAGAGAGCATTGTTTTACCCTATAAGTCACCACAACAAAGTTAGTTATTAAACTTGAATAAAATATAATTATATATTCATTGATTAAAAAGAGTTTTATTTGCTTTAGTTTATTCTACAGGTAATATTAAAGAAACTACAGCTACATATTTTTGATATTTTTATGAATACAATGTAAATGTAAAATTACTTATGCTATATTTCAAGTGTATTGAGTAAACATGGAGCTTCATGCTCCATAATAAGATGGAGTGTGAAAAGGACAGTTTTTCCCTTGACACTGCTATTATTTTAACTGCCTTCACTCTTCAGCATTATTTGTTGTTTTAAAAAGCAGATTAGAATTGTAACAAACAAACATAAGATGAAAGTGAATTATTTACATTTTCTTTTGTTCTTGAAAATTTAAAACCAAATATTAAACATAAACACTATTTATTAGATTGTTTATTTACAAGAATAATTTTATATTTATGGCATTCTAAAAACTAGTATAATTGTATTAAAACTAATGCAATGTTTATTATTTACCAATTTATAAAGAAATAAATGTGAAAATAATTTTTATTCCTAAATTTATAAACATTTACTAAGTTATTAAAATATGTGAACCAATTATAAGGAAATCCTTTATTTACCATTTTATAAAGTTAGAATCAATTAACAATTAGCTGTTGTTTTGCCAACTATTCCAGTAAATATTATAAATAGTCTAAGAAAGAATGTTTATTATTTTTGTTGTGAATTCTGAAGGACAAAGAAAATGTATGATGTTATATCTGAGGCTGTCAGGAAGAACAAAAATGAATGAAAATAAGACAAATGTACTTTAAAACATAAATAAACAATCTTTATTCATTCACTGAGAACATCAAGGATTGCATGGATAGAAATAATAAATTCCACCTGCATGTCAGCTTGTCATCATGTTCAACTCAGAAGTGGTGTGCTCATCTTCACAGACAAGGGAAGTAACTCAATTGTCTTTTGAGTTATCATCTTTTATAGGTGAAGGAAATTAGCTTCCCCTAACATATAAGTTCACTTTCATATGTTTAGGCTTTATTACTATCCATTTATGCTCCATCTTATTGCAGGCATGAAAACCCATGTTTGCCCTGTATATATTAAGAGTATTCGAAAAAGCAAATTTATAAATATGATTTACAAATATCCTATTAGAAAATGTTGTGCCCATTTTGTCTCCTCTTTTAACCTGTAGAAAATGTTGCTTCCTGTTTTATTAAATAAAAGGCTTATAAGGAGCACAGTGATAATCACCATGCACAAGAACAACAAAAAAATCCTAGTGACAATTGGTGTTCAATAATTTTGTAAATGTTACTGTTGACCAAATCTAATCAAGGTGATGTGCCTCCTTTCTTGGTGTTACATCTGTTACTATTCTCATTTGTATATATTCATTATTGATTACTCTATTTTTTATATGTCCTGTTGACTACCTTGGTCTGTAGGGATAAACACACACACATACATATATATATGCTGGATTCTCATTGTTTATCAATGTATGAGTGTCAAGTAACTTGGTTCCTAGGCACTGACAGTAGTAGTGAAGGCTTTGTGCAAAACCAACCACACTCTTTGAAGATCCAAATACAGAGACCTGGTACACAACGTGCCACAAGGTCCCCAAACGACCCTCCACTGGTTTTGAATTCAGAGTTATCCTTCTCCTAGACCAGTTGCCATCCAAGGCTAAACAAACCAGTCTGTCCTGCTATTTACCCATAGCTAGGGGGAGAAGAAGAGGATTCATACTTTTCCCAAGGGTATTACCATGTAAGTGAATGTAATGGATTCAAATGAAATTCAAACTCAGTTATCCAATTCCTCATTCTGAGCTACTATCCATTACTCGACTGTGCCTCATATATATATATGATTTAAAGAACAGTTTAGTTATGCCCTTGGGAAAGGTATGAATCCTCTTCTTCTTCCCCTAGATATAGGTAAATAGCAAGACAGACTGGTTTCTTTAGCCTTTGATAGCAACTGGTCTAGGAGAAGGACAACTCTGAATTCAAAACCTGCAAAGGCTCGTTTGGGGGAACTTGTGGCACATAATGCACCAGGTCTCTGTATTTGGATCTTCAAAAAGTCTGGTTGGTTCTGCACAAAGCCTTCACCATTATAGTCAAATCACATGTGCAAGTGTCTGGCTGTTAGTGCCTGACTAACTGACTACTTATATGACTGCTTCTGGTACTAATTATTTATTTTAATCATTGGGCTTCTCTCTGTCTGTTTTTTTTTTTTCTTTTTTTAAGTCCTCCATTTATTGGTATGATGCCATCAAATATCATATTTTCCATGGCCATGTTTCTTCAATTATTTGGTCACAAATCCTTGTAGCTTCTATTTTCCACCATACTACAGCAGACTATTTTTTCCATTTCTATTTCCAAGTCATAACTGCTATAAAATTCTATATCCATTTGTTGTCCTTATATTTTATTTGCTTTAAGTAACTACTTTTCCATGTTCCATTCTCAATAACCTTCTCTTCCAACTTGTCAAGAAGACAGCACACTAATACAACATGTCTGTCTGCCGCATGTCCCAAGAGAAGATGGCTACAGCTCAGGCTTTCAGCTATTATTAGATTATTGTATACAATCCATAAATTCTTCACTAGTATCACATATTTTCTCTTCACACTGTACATCGCTGATTGTATTAGAAACTGTCTTCATATTAAAACTCTGTTATTCCCTCACTTTGATGCTCCATTCCTATTGGCTGTGAGAAATGATTACCAAATGGAAATTTATTGTACTTCTCTTTATCAGTAGTTTCTGAAATTAGTTACTTTTTACAAATGGACAATTAGATTACAGTTTACAATTACTAATGTAATATTAGCAGTTTCCTTATAAGGAAACATTTGGCATATATTAACCAAGCAGTTGGGGCTACTTTTAGTTTAAATTTATAAAATCTTTCTCTTTAAGCAATCATTCTGGAAAATAAGGTTCTCAAGTACAGAATTTGTTATCACTCTTTCCGGGATTGATGGGGGGTTTCTTCTTAACCTTTTGAGGTTTATGCTCCTGGTTGAAACACTTGTTCCCATACAATTACTGAAGTTAAGCAACATTGAACCTGGTCAGTGCTTAGATGGGTGAGCACTTGCTAATAACCAGGTGCTGTAAGCTTGGATGCATGGTGGCGTAATATATATTGGTGCCAAGTCCCAATTACCATTCAGTTCGTTATATTCACTTACATGCAGATACCCTTGGGAAAGTTATGAATCCACCTCTTCTTCCCCAGCTATGGATTAATTAGTAAGACTTGTGTCACTAATCCATTATTATCTCCAAATTAAAAAAAAATTCTTAAAATCTAAAAATATTGATAAGCCATAAAAAACAAATAAATTGAATCTTTTGATGTAGTATGGAATATCAACATCTTGATCAGTCTTTTGTATGATGTAACCTCAGTACTTAGCTGTTACAAATATTTCCAAGACTATAAACCTTCCTGGAGCCAAGCCACAACCTTAAACATGTTCTGTTTACTAGCAGCAGCAAGAGCCTTTCTGCTCTTGACTAGTATGTCATTGCCATACAAACAAAATCGGACGAGTGATTAATGTAAATAATACATGGCGCCAGTATGTGAGGAATGCATGGTGAATGTGTTGTTGTATAAGAATGACTTTTTTTTTTTTTTTTTAGAAATTTCTTTCCAATAGTAAGGTGCATGTTCCAAGCCAGAAAATACAGCATGTCATTATTTTCTCTTCAGTTATTATCTATTTAGCTTGTTGCTGTTTTTGAAAGTCCTCAACTGATGTGGTTTCTATTATTTGGTACAGTTCTTTGGGATTTTGTAGCACCTATCCACAAGATTCAAGGTCAAATGGCCCACGCTGAGAGCTGTAGTTTTCATTCGTTTGAAACCATTTTTCACCATTGATCTGAGGAAGTGGTTATATACAGCTGTCGGTTTAGGTATTTCTGAATGAATTTGGCACTATTTATGACATCTATATGAAAATCGTGACCTGATGAGACTATTTAAATATATGACTCAAGTTTTTAGATTATCAATTCATACCACATGCAGAATGGAACTTTGAGCCTGGTATCAGTTTTCATTCCCTTAAAAGACTTTGTTTCACTAAGCCTCTAATTTTGTGTTAACCATTAGTAACCTATACTCATAAATGTCAATATTTGTATAAAGACTTCAAATACGACTTCTTTCCTGGTTAATTATATGAACATTGGTAACCCATCACACTCAGATATTTCCTGTTTTCAAACTTAGGTGAGTTACATGCCTTATATAAATTATGACCCCTTGCAGTTTTATTGTGATATAATGTTTCAATGAAATTAATCCTGTATCGTTTGCAGTTTGGCAATAAATACGCATACTCAGAAAAATTCAAATTCAGGTTGGAATATGTTTGTCTGTTTATCAAAATAAAATGATAATAAATAATTTCCTTTATAAGTCAGAGATTTATAAATTATTTTCTCTTTACAATAAATGAAAATTTTTTTTGAAGAAGATGGCCGAAAGACTAGAAATTCCATATGAAAACATTTTAATTTAAATATTCCTTTGCTTTCTAGAATAACAAATAGTCAGAACTTGCTGTTACTTATAAAAACACAAAATTTAATGATATATTTTATTTACATTTTATTAATAAATTATCATATTTGAATTTTTGATGCTCTTGTGCTGAAAATATAAATTTGATAACAATAATTTTTCATGCTAAAATGATTCCCTCCTGAGATACAAGGAGAGAGCAATAATATTTGAACAGTGAAATGAAAGAATAAAAAAAAAACTTCAAATTAGCAGTAAATTTTGCAACTGAAACATTTGTCAAAAGATGTATAAATTATTTGTGTTGATTTTCATTTAAAGATACTTCTATGTGAGTGCATTGAAAAGTTCTCAACCCAACTAACTTGTGAAATTTAACCAGCATCAGAATTTTTTTTTTTTTTTTTCTTATTAAATCCCTTTTTGGATGGGCAAAACTTTTCAGCACCTCGTCGTATAAAATATCTGTTTTGACAGTTTTACAAATAATGCTTTAAATTTGTACAACTCCTGCTGTTTTCTTTCCAGAAATGTCTTAACTGTTGTGATCAGAATTAGTGTCAAAATTTATAACGACCTAATAAGGAGCAAAGCATACATTCATTAATCTTGTCTAGGACACGTTCTTTTGGTAGGGAGAGGCAATTTCATTGACCTTTATTTGACAATGTAGTTTGTCCATAGTAAAAACTGCACTCATTTCAGGTATGACCCTAGATTATTTTTACGCTATACTCATGTGTAGATTGCATATTAAAATTGTTTTTTGAATTGATATCTTGATTTTCTTTTTCTTTGAAAAACTACCTAATGTGGGATTTTTTTTTTCTTTTGTAGGTAAGAATTCTTCATTTCTTCTTGTGGTGAGATATAACTACTTTTTTCTTTCATTACTTTTCACAAATTTAATATTCTAACAGTTTTATATATATTTTATATATATATATATATATATATATATATATAATATATAAAAAATATATATATTACATATTATGTTATTTTTTATACTAATCATTTCCAGTTGTCTAATTAATCAGTTTCTTAATGTTAATATGAAATTCATCAAGGAAGCTTCCATAGATTTTTATTAACCCAAGTACCACACCTGATTTTCACCCCTAGAACTCAGGCTGTATTGAGCGAGATGAGCATAACCTCGTCGTTGGTATTGGATATCATCTCTAAATTAGACTCTCATAAAGCAAGTGGTGGTGACTGGATACCCAGCCGTAGTCCTAAAGAAATGTGCTCTTGAGATGGCTCCAGTTCTTGCCAAACTATATAACTATTATATATATATATAACTGATTCTTGCTTTCTAGCCTGTTAGAAGACTTCATCTGTTGTCTCTGTTTTTAAGAACTTTGGAGACTCTTCTGACCCATCTAACTACCATCCTATCAGTCTTGTACCACTCTTCAGCAAATTCTTCAAAACTTTAATCAATGCCACAGCAGTTAAGCACCTTACCTTCCATGATCTACTCTCTGATAAACAATATGGTTTCCATTTCGCCCGGTCTACCACTGACATACTTACAGCCATAACTGAATTTGTATACCAAGCTCTTGATAATAATGGCGAAGCTTGAGCTGTGGCTCTAGATATCTCTAAGGCGTTTGATAGGGTTTGGCATGCTGGCCTTCTACATAAGCTTCAAGGATACTGTATTACAGGACAATTATTTGATTTAATCCAATTATTCCTGTTTAACCATGAAATGGTTGTCCTAAATGGGTTCTCCTCCAGTTCTTTCACACAAATGTGGATGTTCCCCAAGGCTCTATCCTTGGTCCTACACTGTTTCTGATCTTCATCAACAATCTTCCTGATGCCATCAGATCTCAAGTAGGCATCTACACCAATGACACTACCATTTGCTCCTGTCTCAATAATAAATCCATTGGTCTTGAAAAGAACCTCTAATCTGTGGTTGACTGAGGCAGGAAATGGCTTGTAAATTTTAATGCCTCCAAAACAAAACTGTTCTCATTTACCCATAAAGGAACCTCCCTGCCTCCCATCAGAATGGCTGATGCTCAACTTCATGAGAGCGTCTCTCTGCACCTTCTAGGTCTCACGTTTTCCACTGACCTGAAGTGGAACATTTACATTGAAACAATAGTTGCTTCTACCGCAAGGATACTTGGTTCTGTGTCACACCAGAAAGTTTTTCTCACCCCTGAGTCCATCCTTCAAATCTACAAATCATCCTTGCATTGAATACTGTTGCCATATATGTTCTAGTGCCCCCACTGTTCACCTCAAGGTTCTATACAAAATTCAAAGATGAATATGCAATGTGATAGGTCCTGACCTTGCATCTCAACTCCAGTCACTTTCTCACAGATGTGATGTGACTTCCCTCTGTCTTTTCTACAAATATTTTCATGGCAAGCTACTTTCACTGGTACCCCAACTGCATGAATTTAAGTTTGCTACTAGGTTGGCATCTCAGTCCCACCCTTTCACTGTCAAAACAGTTAAATGTAACCACCTCTTCTACTCCAATAACTTCTTCTCTTGCACTTCCCGACAGTGGAACTCTATTCCACTTACTTGTTTGCCTGATAATTATAATCTTCAAAACTTTAAATGTAATATCAATTGACATCTTCTAATGCCTAGATCTTGATCCCCGTCTTTTTCTTTATCCTTTCCTCAAACACCCTTCTTTACTTTTACTTTCACCCTCTGTAAACCCTTGCGTGCTACTGGCATTCCTGCCTTGCTTGGGGTGAAATACTTAAAAACAAACTTTGTTAACATCAATATACTACACCACAAAAATAATAAGCAAAAATATCAAATTTCCAAGGCCCTCTATACCAAAATCTCCCAACCAACACTAAACAAAAATTATTATGAATATAGCAACAACATATAAAAATTCATATAACATTTAATGCCATTTTACATTTCTACCAATTTCTTGTCAACTCCCTTATAATGAAACTAGCAGTAGAGCCCGGCGTTGCCCAGGGATATAACAGTAAGAGATAGATCAAGTATCCACCATCATAAAGACTGAAAAATAAAATTGACAAAGATTATTGTTTAAGGTTGATGGACACACATGTCTTAATTAGTTTGTTTTTTTTTTTTTTTTTTTTTTAACGAATTGGTCAAACTCAAACAAAAACATTGTTTTCAATCGTTATGAGTCTCCCAATTGAATAGAATTTTATTATAAATAATTGTCTTGTAAATGGAATTTTTAAAGCATTCTGAATGTTAAAAATAAAGAAAAAGTGTGCAAGAGAATAAGAAACACTACCTGCCAAAAAAAAAAAGTGAAGTTTTGTTTTATCGGCTGAAAAATAGGAAATCCGCTCCCATATTTAAAGTAACCCCACACACAAACAAACCGATGTGAGTTGTCCCCTTCCATTTTCACGATGTCTCTTAATTGTGTTTTCAAATTGATTTTGTGCAAAAACAATTATATTTTTCCCATTTTTGGCGCTGTTAGAACCACCACAAGGTAATTTTATGTAGTCCTGTGAAGTTTTGTTTTGTTGAAAAATGTAGGAAATCCGATCCAATATATAAACGTTACAGACACACACACACACACACACACACACACAATCTGCGTTTTATAATAAGTAAGATGCTTGTTTTGCAAAAAAATTCCATAGCTACAATACCTAAATTAAAAATTTTAAAATAATTACCATGTACATTTATGTGTATTTTTTTAAAATTCCCTTCATGAGAGGCAGATTTTAACTCAGTTACAAAATGTTTGTCTTTTACCCCTGAAGATGGTCTTGGAAAAGATCAAAGTACTTGGGTTAATAAAAACTACAGAGCTTTCTTTGATCGATTTCGTATTAAAATCAAATTGATTAGACAACTGGAAATGATCAGTATAAAAACAAGTAGACCCAATATGTCTATATTATTCAATGAAACCTATTTGAATGAAGATATATGCTGCCTAAATATATATATATATATATATATATATATATATATAATATATATATTTAACACACACATTAAAAAACAAAAAATGAAAAGGACACATATATAAAAATAAATATAGTATTCATTTGATTGCAATTCTTTATTTGCAAATGACTGGATATAATGCAAGGAAAATCAATCTTTTCACCAAGTGAGTTTGTACAGAAGTGACTTCACTTATGGTGACAAGAGTTTGGCACTTGATGCCTCTGTATAATGAAGAATTTTTCAAATTAACAGTGAAATGAAATATAATATTATAATCTTGATAATGAAGCAACAGCTGAAGAAAATTTTGGGGGGAAAAGAATCGGCATTAATAAACACACTGAAATATGAAAGTACATTAAATAATTGTCTATATTTCTGAGATGCGGTATAGTGGATAAAAGCATTAGTTGAAGTAATCCATGAGTTGACACAAAGAGTTTTGAGTTCAATACCTGGCCACAGCAAAGGTGAACAAAAAAAAAAAAAAATTGGAGAGTTGAGTTACTAAAGCGAAACAACTGAAACTGAGATGTCCAAAAGAGGCATGACATGTGGAATTAGAAGAATCTACCCTGGTGGATGAAATAAATGTTTGGTTTGAAATTCCAATCACCTGAAGAAGGGCAGATCGTACAACTGCCAAAACGTTGTGAATATGACAACAAAGACGAGGACAACAGTTTGAACAGTGTAAATAATGTAAATAGTTACATTAAATAATTTGATTCAACCTGATTATTTTAGGATAATGAGATTCTAAATTTCTAATCAAGATATAACTAAAACACAAAACTGATTGATTTTATAGACGTACTAAAAATACATACTCACCAACCCTTATTGATCCCATCAAATCTTTGTGGTGTCTCAGCTAATGAATTAACTTTCATATTTTTAGTTACATTTAAAACCTTTTGATAAAATTAGCAGATAAAAGCTTTTGTTTAATCATTCTTCTTCTTCTTCTTCTTCAATCGTCATTTTTCTTAAGAAAATGAAATCTTCTTTCAGAAAGACAATGAAATGTTATTTTAGTTTCATTTAAATAATCAAATGAGAGTTGTTCTTTCTTATTTATATAATTTCTAAACCTGCTTCAGTAATGGTTTTGTTTTGTATAAGGGAAATGCCTACTTAGATATTGTATCCAATAATGTCTTTGTGGTAGGTCAGTTTAAGCTTCTGTCTTCAATTAAAATAAATCAAGGTCAAGATAGAATCAAATTCTAACCCAAAAGAAACGTACAAGTACATCCTAACTGATGGGCCTAATAATTCTTAAGATCTATAACGGCATCTTGCTGAATTAGACAATTATCCTATTCTGATCAACAGAACATAATTATCACAGGCCTCTGGTTTTAAAAAATATTTCTCGCCTTCAGTTCATTTACTTTTTATTTTTCAATAATTTGTCATATCTAGTCTTAAAGCAACACTGAAATTTGGTCAAATCTTAAAATATTCTGTGAAAATGGTCAAACTCTATTCTCAAGTTCTTAATTATATTTTGGTGAGAAGTGATATTAAAATTTTGCCAAATTCATCTCTATTTGACCACAAAGATTTCAATAAACCTCTAATTTCCTCATAAAAGGCAAACAACTAGAATTGAATGCAAAATTGAATTAAAAAAAATTACTAACTTTTGCCATCTGAGAGACCCTGCAAGAAAAAAAAAACTTCTTTAAGCTAAGAAGAGTTAAATAGATGATTTTTTTATTTCTTCATTCTTTTAATGCCATAGTATAACAAAATATTTTACTCAATTGGATTGTTTTTGGTTCACTTTGATGTATCAGATATAAATCTGAAATATTAACAATGCAGACCCCATTTCAATTGGTTGACTGAAAAGAAGCAAATACAAGACCACCCTTTCCTCAAAAAAAATTTGTCCCTTCTGTGTGTGATCTTGTATCATGATAATTCCTTGATATCTACTTGGTTCCATTTCTAAGGCAAATTTGGTCAAGAGTTAAGAATTTGGCATGGTCCATTGAATTTAGTGATTGCAAATTCAATGACTTTAATTTTGTTTGCTTCATTTCACCTCCAAAAAGCATAAATTTAAGCCAGTTTGTGAAATGTTTCTTTTAAGTTTGCTATGTTAACTAGTTTTAGTTTTCTTTGTTTAATCCCCCCACCCTCCCCAGTGAAGATTCTTTATTGATCAAATTCAGGATTTTTTTTTTCTTTCTGCTTTTTTGATCTTGTTTTGTGCATGAAACTTTCACAATATATTAAAAAATAAACAAAAAAAAAAAAAAACAGAATTATATTTTCCTTTCTTTTTAACTGTTTATTATATATTGATAACAATATTGGACTTACTGCCCTGAACTATAGCTTCAGGATTCCATTTTCTGCAAGGATTTTTATGAAAGCCAGTCTTGTCAATATTGAAAAGTTTTCATTGTGCACTCACAATATCTCCCTTTGCATACAAATAAATACACATTCACTTTTGTATGTGAATACATGGTCATGTGTGAGAAACACACATGCATGTGCACACACACACACACACACACACATATATATATATGCACATGCATACACTTATTTGCATTGTTATTCGGAGCAATTGATAATGCAGAAATTATTTCATCTATGCTACAGAAACATACCCTCTCTTTTGGGTTTGGAGTATATGCCTATTTCAAAATTGAATTTTTCAGCTTTTAGCCTGGGTACCTAGTTGCTTGGAGCTAATATATTTATTGGCTATCTGCAAGGTCAGATTGGAATCACTTTCTCCCCCAAATTGCATTGACAGGCAGGATCATGTTTTGCTACCTGTTTGACTTTGTGTTCTTTTTTTGTCTTAACTAAATCTATATTTTGCAACTCGAAAGCACTTCTTAGTGGCAATTATAAACCATTGATAACAAAAAGGAAAAAAAAAAAAAAAAACTTTAAAGTCATTGCTTTAGTCAATTCATTTGCAAGAGTCTGTTTTCTATTTACTTTGAGTGTGGGTAGAGTAGTTATTGCTGCTGCTATCACCTCTGCATTCACTAAGCATTTATCCCCCCTCACATATACACACTCTAAAAGCTTTTCTCAGGTTTGAAAAAATAATTAATAAAATATAAATAAAATATATCTGTGGTTGTATATTGATGTTAGTAAGATTTCTCTTAGTTGCCATTTATATAGTAGTCAAGAGCAAGTCTAAGATTAGTGTTGAAAATAGACTTTTTTTTCTCCTTTTTAATGTACTTACCTTATGGTATGATCCTGGCTTATTTTTTATTGCATAGTTTGCACTTCTACTTTTCAAATCTGTCTTTGTCAAGCTTTTTGGTTTACTAAAAAAAAAAAAAAGTCTGATGTTCAGAGATTAAGTATTTTCAGTTTCCTCCAAATTATTTGAAATTTGGTTTCTTTCTTTTTTTTTCTGTAATTTTTCAGTTGATGTATGCTTTCTAGTTTCATTTAAAGTATTGAGACAAATCATTTTTATTGGCCCACAAATTATTTATTGTTTTGTCACAACACTTTTGGTAAGGGTCTTCAAAGAACATATTAGTTGAAATGTGATAAAAAAAAAAAAAGAAAAAGAAATTGATGAGGATATTAGTTTGAATAACTCTCTGGAGAAATGTATTGTTATTATGTAATTACTGGTAAAGTGTGATTCTTCTTACTCTTAACTCCTCTGTTCAATATTAATATGGGACAGCATTGTAGTGTCATAAATCTCCATTAGAATAAAACTTACTTAATTCATGCTAATAAAAATAGAAATTTTCCCAATCAACAGGCTGATCTAGTGTTGCTGCAGTTGCCTAAACATTATCACCAAATATTGCTTTTACAATATAATAAGATTTTTAAATATGACTTGTATTTTCTTTTTGCATTTTGGTTTAGCATCATTTTACTGGCCCTCTTTGCAAGTAGGTAAATAAATAAACCCAAAACACTGGGATATTTAAGTGTAGCTTTTTTTATTTTGTGGAGAAATTTGGCAGGCCACAAATCCACTTAATACCAAATAAAACATTATTTCTGTTTTCTGCCTTGACATCAATTGCCAGTTTTCATATCAATATGACAGGTTTCAGTGTGTGTGATGGAGGGTATGCATCAGTAAGAGCCAAGTGTGCATGTATTTATTTGTAACATTCGTGTCCGAGTCAGTATCTATGTGCATCAGTGCTTACATATATGTATCTGTAGAAGAATTTGTGCATGTGTCTTGTCATTGACCCTATGACAAGATCAGAATAAAAAAGAGTGAGCAAGTTGGTTAGGATCATGGCCAGCTAAGGCCTCAGGACAGATTTGAATATGAAGTAGGGAAATTAACATAGATAAAGATCAAGTGATGAAACACTTTTTCTCATCATTGACTCATTGATCATTGCAGATCTAAAGGAAGTTCAAAAGAATCAGAACCAAGATGATCATGGTATTGAGATCCAACAGAAAAATGAGAGATTGTTAAAAAAAAAAAAAAAGTAAAAAGCAGATGTTCAACATTGCTCCATATTTCAGATTTTAAGTGCTATTTTTATTGGGCAGTTGTATATTTGTATAAAAAGTAAATGTTCTGTGTCATTTTGAATAAAGAATGAACCTTGGTTTCCAGTTGCCATTTACTGAACTTAGTTTATCATAAGGCCACAAGTGTGAAGCACCCAGTGAGGTCTGAAGTCACAACTCAGCAGTAACATAGACTTAAACTTGATGAGAATAGAAAATAAAATCTGGTAAGATGATAAAAATATATTGCAAGAAATTTTCAGATCAGTGTCTTTCATAATAAATAACAGTTGTAAAATAGATGAGAAAAGTGATTGGTATGAATAAAGATAAAAGATTGAAAAATGACATGAGAAAGAAAGAAGAACGTGTGTAGGGGGAGGGTGCTATGTAATTTCTGATTTCCTATGTGGTGATGAAAGCTGGATAATTTCACCACAAATGGTGTGAGGATACATCAATCAACCAAGACATTGTTCTATAGATAAATGTTGAGAATTTTATGGACAGAAACTAGAAACTGAAGAAAAAAAACAAAAAACCTGTTGATAACAATCAGAAACATCTGAAATTTTGAGTGTACACAACTGAGAAGGCTTGGAGAATTTAACACTAACAGGACAAGTTGAAAGCAAGAGAAGCAGAGAAAAACAATGAGTAATCCACTTGACAACTTTAAGCAAATTGATAGCAGATCAAGTAGCACAGAAAGAAATAGTTTCTGGAAAGAGCAGTAAAAGAGAGGAAATAGTTGAGAGCCATGATGACCGACATCCTGAAGGGGCATAGTACCAAGAAAGAGGAAAAAAATGTCACAAAATATTTGAGATTTTATAAATCTATTATTTAAATAAATTGTACTTTATATAGCTCTGCTATTGTTTTGGAAAGATTTCTGATTCTTAGTTTTTTTAATTTTTCATGTTTAATCAGGTTTTGTTTCTCATATTCTATAACTGACATCATAATGATTTGTTCATCTCAGCTTCATATTAGAATCAAAATTAGCCAGACTGAGCAAAAGTAGCAAATTAGGCTACATTTGAAAGTCTAGAAAATTTTGAATTGAGTTGTTCCTCATTAGAAGCCTAATTTAGCCTCACCTGTTTTAAAAGTATCTCTTCAAAGTCACAAGTATAGAAATTCAAAATTTAATATCCTTGGGTTTTCCATCTGGCAAATCTGATTCAACTGGTACTTTGCTCCAGGAATATAACACCTTTTAATGATTATTATGCTGAGAGTACAATTATGGATAAATAACAATCAAATTCAACAAGTTAATCACTTCAGGTAGGTAGTAAGAGAAAAAAAATTCAGAGCCAAAGCAAAATCTGCTGCAATAAGCCATCACATGCACCTTCTCATTATTCATCCTAATGTTGAAGGTCTGTCAGAAATAATTAAGAATAGAGTTGGGACAAATACCATGACAGAGGTCACTTTTAATACAATAATGTACTTTTTGATACAATGTAACTTGACTGTCATTTTTATATATATATATATATATATATATATATATATATATATATTAATTCATCTTTTATGTTATCAATTTTCTAAGCAATGATAACTTCGTTTTCATTTACAAGTGACAAATTTGTCCTGGGTATGATGATAAATTATATTTGGCAACAAGGCCTCCGATTCGGAAGTTTTGAGGAGTGTGAAACTACTTCTTAATTGCTGACCCAGGGTGGTAGTACCTGTTTGGGTCACAGCTATGGGTAAATAGTGAATGCCCAAACTGAGGTAAAAACATTAGAAAAAAAATTAGCAGCAACACATTTTCATAGAAAAAAATAAAATTAGCAACAACAAATTATTAAAAAAAAAATTTACCAGCAATACATTTTTGAAGAAAAAAATTACCAAAGCTCCTAAAGGAATAGAATTTCAGCATTAAATGACCCATAAGGAGTTGATATGCCATTAAAGAAACAAACTAAACCAAACAAGTGACAGATGTATAGTTTCCTAGGTAGCTTTTCCTTTATTTACTTAGGTAAATAAAAAAAAATTATAGATGTTTTGAATGGACTTGGAACCACTTGAAGCTGTCAAAACTTTTTTAAAGCTTTTTTTAAAATTTGAAATATTTCAAGACTGACTTTGCTAAGTTTGATTTACAGTATTGATTGCTATAATTCTGTTTCTGAAAAACGTTTATTGCAATGTCTGAGTTTGTTGGATATCAGAAGGAAAAGCAAGAGAACATTCTTGGAATAAACACTGTTGGTTGCAATACACCAAATTTTATCACTTTTTTTATGCGCCAAATAAGAGAACTTAACAATTTCTGCATGCATTGTTAGTTGGAGAAGTCTCTGTTATGTCTATCAGTCTTAACATCGCTTTGTTATCAATAGATAATTTAGAAAATGTACAGTCAAAAAATAAGCTTTGAAAATACAAAGGACAGAGTTGGCTATAAATAGTAAATTACCAGATCTCTCACTGACCCTTAAATCATTAACATAGATCTTCAACATCTCAAATCTTGACTCATTTTGTCATTCAGAGTCACTGTCATATTACAATTTTAGGCAATGACCCCTACTTCATAAAAAAACAAAACCCATAGATAACTGTATCCACTGCAGTTTGTTTGAATGTGTTCCAACACTGGTGATATAGTCATTGCCAGAAAAATATGGAAGAAATTTTGCTTGCTTACTATTTTCAAGAAGGCATGATAGAATAATGAATACTGATTCAAATTAAGGAATCAGAGCCAAGGTTGAATTCCTGTTAAATTCGTTACATTCGCTTACATAATACCCTTGGAAAAGGTATGAATGCATCTCTTCTCTCCCAGCCCATCTATGGGTAAATAGCAGGATAGACTGGGTTCTGTAGCCTTGCCTGGTGACTAAAGAGACAAAAAAATCACTGAATTCAAATCAGCCTGAAGAGGGTTGAGCTCTGTCGGGCTTATCTTGCCTAAAACTCACCACCACTACTGTGGCTGCACTACATGTGGTTCACCTATGATCCTAATGTGTTCCAGGATGCATTGTAACTGTTTTCAATGTGCAAAACATTTACAGCCATTTAAAAAAAAAAATATCAATTGTCAATAAAAAAAATGTTAACTGTAAAATTTGTTTGTAGTTTCTCATTTTCACCTGATTTGTGAGAACTGTTCAGCAAAATCATTGGTTTTTTTGTTAAAGAAAATCCATGGATACTTCTTAAAAAAGCCTTCATAGTGTTATGGAGTGATTTCACAGTGGAGGCTTGTATTTGTACTAAGTCGATCCTAAAATAGGTTCGACGTACAAAACGTTAGGAACTTCATATAATAGGTATGACGCAGAGTAAATCTAGTTGTGGTCGCTGATACTTTAGTATCCGACTAACAGTCGTCCGGCATTGACTGACTGACCAACTTACTGAGCGACTCACTTGTTACTCTTACTACTCCTACTTATTATAGGTGGGAGATTCTATTAACTATAGAATAGGTGTGTTCCACTATAACACATAGAATCATTGATTTTTAAGTATGTCTCAATAATGCTATGAAAAATCTTGTTTGCTCCCCTTCCTGTGGATAAATGTATTGATATTAATGCAACCGGTGTAACTTTTAATCATAGTTTCACAACTTTTAAATATTCACTTGGAAGAAATGAGTGCATTTCTCATAAAATCTTTCTAAATCTCCTTGTGTAGAATTTGAGAGTTAAATTTAAATGTCAACATAAAGTGTCATTTCTAATAAAGTTCACTGGCTGATGTCACTTCTCTCCAACTCCTGTTTATCTTAGATACAGGAATAAGCCTTTTAAGAAACCAAACATGGTAACTCAAGATTTTCATGAGTGCTCTGAAAGTAATACCTTCTTTTTAATTTATTTTATTTTTTTTTTTTGTTAAGCATTTCACCCCAAGCAAGGCAGGAGTGCCCCAATATGCAGTTGCAGAGAATTAAAGGGAAAAGACTGGGTATAGGGGGCGGGGATTGAGGAAAGCATAAAAAGAAGAATGGGGATCAAGGCATCAAAACATGTCGATTGACATTACATTTAAATTTTTGAAGATTATAGTTATCAGGGAAGCAAGTTAGAGGAAGGGAGTTCCACTGTCGGGAAGTGCGAGAAAAGAAGCTGTTAGAGTAGAAGAAGCAATAAAATTTAACTGTTTCAACAGTAAAAGAGTGGGACTGAGATGCCAAAAAGGTAGCATGCTTAAATTCATGCAGTCAGGGCACCAGTGAAAATATCTCATCGGAGTAGATGCCATGAAAATATTTATAGAAAAGACAGAGGGAAGTCACATTACATCAGTGAGAAAGTGACTGGAGTTGAGACCCCAAGTCATAAACTACAGCAGGTACTGGTTGGATAATGACACTGTTCGATAGATCACATTTCCAGCTACAAGTTTATATATATATATATATATATATATATATATTACAATAAATGTGCAATCAATTTATATGAATTGATCCTTGTTTATATAAATTTCTGCCGTATTACTAAGAGAAAAAAACAAGAACAACATCTATTATATACCTGAAGATGTCTGTAGGAACAGACGAAAGCTTGTAGTAAAAATAACAACTAATACGGCAGAAATTTATATAAACAAGGATCAATTCATTCATAACGGATCTGGAGGTTTTTGTGTACTATTTGAATTGTTTTGCTAGATGGATGTCCGCCATTTAAATCATTAACCTTTGCATTAGTTTTGTGTGAATAATTCATGTATATATATATATATATATATATATATATATAGTAAGATTGTCTATGTATTTTTCACCTGCTATAAACAAGAGCTTTTCATTTTATGTATTTGACTGCTGTACAGGGTCACACAGAATATAGCTTGTCACACATATCATTATCGCAACTGTACTCCCGTCAATTGTTTAGTCTCCATAAATACTCAGCAAGCCCCAATAATGTCAGTGTTTGCAATTTTTTTTCTATGTGAAGGAGTTCAATGATAAACTTTTGTTTCATATGTAATTTAATATCAGAAACAATTGCCCAACTGTTAATCTGGTACTATCTGTAAAACAAAAAAAAATATTAGTTATTGGTGGAAAGATTAAATATCTACTGCCATAGCACCAATGGCCACATCTGATGTTGTGGGTCAACATAATAAGATAGGAAGCATTAGTTGCAGCTTTCATAAATAAGAAAATATTAAGTATCTTTCTATGTAGGTCTCACATATGGAGAGAAAAGGGAGATCACCGCCCTCTGTGGGATCAAGTTGAGATCATAGAGAAAGAACATCATTGGAAAATTTGTAAACTTAAGGAATCAGCACATATGCTATGCCACAAAAATCCCCTGAGCCAACCAAGCATAGAAATGAATACAATATGGGAACCAGTAATAAGGAGTGCCAGAAAAAAGCAATAACAACAACAAATTGCAATATGAGCTCTGGTAAAAAAAAAAAAAAAACATGCAATGATAACAGCAAAAATTGCAATATGAGCGCTGTTAAAAAATGGTTGCTGAAGACATTAGGTTTATAATACCCAGAAATTCATACACAGATGTCCTCAAGAACACATGGCACAGCCAATAAAAGGGTTCAGTTCAACATTCCAACCACCTGAAGAAGGCCGAAGCGTACAATCGCTGAAATGTTGTGATAAACATAGCGACAAAGATGAGGACAATAGTCCGAATAATGTAAATAGTGAGAAAATATTAATGTTGCAAAATTCACTTAGACTGTTAAAGATGGTCATTGAGCTTAATGTCAAGTCACTTCTTGATTGACAAAATTGGTTGTAATTATTAGGAAAAAAATACTAAGGAAATTACTCAGGAATTAGTAATTAAATTTTATTTCTGTATAAAAATTTTTTTATAGAATAAAGTTGGTAACATTATTTTAAGCAACAGTTAGTAAAATCTCTATATCTTTCTTTTTCAATGTCAGTATAATTTTCTTGTCAGCATTTATGATAAACACAAACATTCAAAAAAATGATATTTATTATTATCAGAATAAACATGAACCCTGACCCCACAATGTTAAGTTGCAAATTTGCCTGGAAATTGCTTTTAGTATTTTAACAGTATTTTTCTAACAAAATCTTGCTATGTTGTGCCACTTTTGCCCTGTTAGGTTAAGTCATTCCACAAACAACATGGATCATTATAATGTAGAATGAACATTTTATCGCTCTTATTTGTCAGGCTTATAATGAAATGTCTAAAGAATTTTAGTTTTTAATAAAGCACCAGTTTATTGATCATAATTTATAATAATTCAACCTGGTGAATCCTAAGAGCTTAACTACAGGAATCTCTGTCATTGCACTTCTTTGACTCAGCTGAGAAAGAACAGAAATTTAGGACAAACTTTATAGTTTAATAGAAAATTAAGCATTTTCACAATATTTTACTTAGTCATTCTTTTCTAATTCAAGTATGCTGAGTGAATGACCCTTAGAAATACTTGTTTTAATCATTACTCTAGCCTTTGTCAAAGGCAGCAAAATGTTTGTCCTGTTCACTAAAAATTAAATTTCAAAATATGTTTAGTGCTAAATTATGGAAGAAAAGTTTAATTATCTTGTCAGAGCCTTTAAATAAATCTCATTGATGAAAGCTCCCAAAAGTTGCTGATAACAAAAACCTATTTGAGCAATTTGTTTATAGGTTAAGGGTGGTCTGATGCAATAAAGGGTAAGTGTTTTCCTTTTGAATTTGTTAAGACTAGACTTAATTACAATGTAGTCATATTGAATTAACTGAGATCAGTGTTAAAATGAAGATCTTTTTTTTATGTTGAATGTGCTAGATGTTCTTTTTAACTCCTACTAAAATTAGCAATAGCTGAATGCACACACACACACTCTTTAGCAACCTTTCCCTTCCTTTCTTTACTAATTACAACCATATTAAACTTGTTAGTTTTCTTTTTTCAAGAATTGCCTGTGGGTGGAGGTAGTGTCCTCATGGTGAATATTGTTTTTGTTTTACATATGTCAATGATGGAAAAAGCCTGTTGACTTATATGCCAGGATGGTTTCTTCCGTTCATTTCTACAGTGACTAATTTGCCTCACTTTAAACATGAGTTTGCCATTAAGACACCCAGGTTTTGGAGAATTTTGTTTATTTCATTTTATTTTTATTATTATTATTTTTATTTTATTGGGTTTGTTTATTTATTATTATGATGGTGTCACACATTGACGTAATCAACAGAAATTCTGTTCTTCAGATATGGAGTCAACATAACTCCTCACAACCGAAGAACTTTTCGGAGAATCTTTGCAAAATAAGATAGCAGTTTTCTGGAGGTCTACAATCTTGATCTTACTTAGAGTTTTCCCTAAGTGCTCTTTCAAGTTCCTAAGTGATGTTCCAAGTACACCTTTTACTAAAGGAATTATTTCAACATGCATATTCCATAGTTTCTTCATCTTCCTAGCCAGATCCTGGTACTTTTCAATTGTTTCAGTGAAGAATTCACTCTTGTATCATATGGAACAGCAAAGTCAATAATTTGACATTTACTACTTTTCTCACTATAAGCTTGGGTCAGTATGCTTCAGTGACCTGATCAGTCTGAACAGAGAAATCCCATATTATTATTATTCTTATTATTTTTTTCTTTTTAGTATAAAACTAATTAATATAAGAGGTATGAGAAAATCAACATGTTAGATTTGCCAGGAACTTACTGTAAATCATTAAAAAGATATGCATTTCTTGAAGATAACATTTTAAATCTACTCTTGATTCATGGGCAATATTTGGCCTGACTTGATCAGATTGATAATCTTTTTTGACTTTTAATAAAGACCATTTCACATGATAACAGCTCAGCTATATAAGTTTATTAGTGGGGCATTACTATCCATAATGCCCCAATAACTAAACTTAAAAATGCTTACCTCTGTTAGTATTGTTGTCTTCTCTTTCATTTCTTTATCAGTTTGTTTAACTATTTTGTGTATGTGTGTGTGTGTGTGCACATTAAAATGAAAACTAATTTTGATACTGAGTGTTTAGATATGTCTAAATAATAAAAAATATATATATATGCTATTTTGTTAATAATTGTAGTAAACCTAAATAAGGGGGGAAAACATTTACAATGTTTATACATGAAAAACTGTTACTGAAAAAATATTCTGGTGGTTAAAACAAATGATTGAGAATGCATCTGTGTACGTAACAACATTAGTACTTTTTACAATTGGGTGGCAGTTTAAAATGGTTATTGTTGGATTTTAATCTAAAAATAGAGTTGGCCTTGGATAATGTTCTTGTGATATTGCCCTTGTTGCTTTACTGATGGTCATAGCAAATCTTAGCCTTAGTATTAATTGAATATTCTGGTTTTGTGAAGCCTAGAAACATGAACATCCTTCTATTTGGAAGTTTGAGATTCCTGAAAGCCAGTTGAGTTTTCAAATATCTCTCAGTACGGTATCAGTTCTCTTCTACAGCTGAATCTTTCCAGAAAACTGTTGCAATAGCTTTTGATTTTATTTCCTTTACTACATTTTTCTTTGGAGCAAAAATGCCTTGCTTTCACAGCCATAGCTAGTTTTTCTGCAGTTTGGAGGGTCTTTTTTTTTTTTTTTATTTAAGACAGCTGAAAAGATGATTAAGTTTAATCAAGAGCATTATGGAATATTTGTCAGAAACTATTTTTTCAAGGTTGTACAATATTTTACAAACTAAACTAACAAAAAAAAAAAAAAAATATCCATGTTCTTATCCATTTAAATTCTTTTGTTGGGTTGGCCAAAGTAAGCTTCTTTTTTATTCCAAGCTTGTCCTCAGATGATTTATAATGACCTTGGAGGTTAAAGTAATAAGGTAGGTGTATTGCACACATATAAGACAAATAGAGCCCCAAGGAGGATAGACAATGATCACAGCTAAATATAGAAAGGCCCTGTTATATGGTACCAAGCCAGGGAAGTTTGAAAGAAAGTTTGATTGCATATAATTATTACTAATTAAGGAAGTTAATTAGTTAAGGGATTCTTAAGGAACCAAACTCAAATTTTAACTTGGAGATAATATTGCAACTTAATATAATTTAGTATAGCTCTGTACCTGCCTGCTATACTTCCCAAGTTGGCTCAAAAGGATAAGTAATAAATTAATTCCTTGACTGAAATAAAAAAAAAAAAAAAAATATATCCTAAAATCCCTGAGACTAAGTTGCTTACATAAAGACATATTCATTACATTTGAGTAGTTTTGGAGTAAGAATGAGTACAGAGAATTGTCAGTTGACTGACTAGCCATGTGGTTTTTGTTTACATAAAGATATATTCATTGATGTTCCCTTAGGAAGAATGGTTTCAGGAAGTCAAAACCTAGTCAAATAGAATAACCAGTCATGTTGGCTCTGGAACTAAGATCTGAAGAGAAGTTAAATTAATAGTTCAATTATACCAATATATTACTTGTGACAATCACCAGCTGAGTTCCCAGATAAATGAATGCACATAAACACTTAGATAGCATACACCACTAGCAGGACAGAAGAAGCAGGCCACAGACAGATTCGCAACCAACCCGAGTCATAGTAACAAGCTAAATTTTCTGAAATTGTCATCAGAGCTGCCTTGTTCTACCACCACCACCATCATCATCATCATAGTTGTAACTGACTAGAAATTCAGCTGACTATAATAGCTGTCAAGAAAGCACTAGATTGAAAGATTTATATACATAACAATGAGAATGAACTTTATCTTATTAATATCTTGTTAAATCTAGTCTTCTTTGACATTATTGCAGTGCTTCATTCAGTCTCATGATACTCAGCTTTAGTTTTGTCTGATACCTAGATAGCTCAGGCTTGTGACATTTCATCCCAAAATTTGGGACTTCTTCAAATCTAGATGCAACATGGGTGAAGGAGTTTAATATGTCAGACATTGTCAGGCCAGTGACCAAAGCCTGTCCATCAGCCATCGTATCTTTTACTGCTCAAGTTACTCTCATTTACCAAATTACCTCCAAAAATTGTTTGGCTGAAATAAAGATTATAAAAGTCAAAAATTAATTTGTCTCCCATCAGTTCTGACATTTGTAAGGTTAAAAAGAAATCTCAAATAACCTCCAAGGTCAACCTCACATATTTTATTATTGAGGCTTCTCAGTTAACCATTTAAAAAAAAATCTGTCACCAGGAATTTCTTTTTTTTCTTTTTCCTGTAATGTCCAAATATATAAGTGGCAACTCTAGGTCATCAATGTTTGTCAGGCTCATTACAAACTTTAAAAAATATATACTATTAGTATATCTTAGATGCTAAAATGATTCCTTTAACCTAACTAAAACATATAATTTAAAAAAATCTCTAGCCAGATATTTTTTTTTTTTTTTTTTGAAAAATAGCATGTATTTATTTCTAGTGTATGTTTGTATATATGTCTGTGCATTAGTGTGTTTATGTATATCTATCTCTCTCTCTCCCTCTGTGAATTTTTAGTTTAATTCATTATAAGTTTATGATCAGTGCTGGTGACTGATATCATATTTCCTCAACATGACCCCAGTCATACTCCACCCCAACCTTCCAGTTGACAAGTTAAGGCTGCCACTTTCTTTGATTTTCGCTAAATTTAAATCAGACTCTGTCACAAAAGATACATTTCACTAAAAAACAAAATAAAATAAATATTTAAAATGTACATTTGAAAAACAAGTTGAAATAAAAATGTGTTCTTTGAAAAACAGAGCATACAAGTCATTAGAGATTTTTAAAAGATTATTTATAAAATTAAAGCAAGAAATACATTGGCTATTAAGTATGTCTCCAGCACAGATAGGGCTCAGATCCACTAGCCATGTTAATTTTATTTCATTTCATTCTTTTTTTATTTCTTTTCTTTTCTTTGTTTTTTTTTTTTCTTTCTTTCTTTCTTTATGAACAATATCAATGAAATGTATTTCAATCAATATTTTGAGGCATGTAGTTAAAACAATTTTGGATACAGCTAAATTCAAGAATGAAAACGATGCACAATGAAAGATTTTTGTTTCTTTGAAATAAATATAATTGAATATTGACTAACTCAGGCTAAGCCTGACAAGCCTGACACCCAGAGTCACCACTATTTTTTTTTATTTTTAGTTTAAGAATATTTTTTTCAGTCTAGCCAAATTCATTTGTATTCTTTTTATTTTCCTCTCCATCACCTTTGACCCTGATTATCTCACATTTTCTGACAACAGAAAATCTACCAAAAATAGTGATATATTGTAAGAACCGGGACACAAATTTACCGTAGCTGAACTAGCGATCAAGGAACTTTCCAGACATTTTCATCTCAATGGATTATTTCCCTTTTAATCAAAGTAGCATTCTGACCGTAATTTTGACAGAAAATGGATATTTTTCTGACAAGATTTCTCAAATATTCAGGCTGGTAGATTTAGTTGTATAAAAAAAATATTGTTTAATTAAAAACAGAGCTTCTACTCAAATATGAGTATCCATCAAAAATAACATTTAAACAAAATAAAATAATAATACATACATACATACATACATACATACATACATACATACATATATATATATATATATATATATATATATATATATATATATATATATATATATATAAGCATAGTAATATAGATTTATAGAAAAAACTTGAAAGACTTAACCAGTTTATCCTATCTGTCTGGCCTGTTTGGGGTTGTCATGACCTTCATCAGTGAAAAGACTGTTTACAAAATAGATCTTCAAGTGTTGTTGCCAATTTCATCAAATGTTTTCTTATGTGTGTCTTTTAAAGGAGACTTAATGATTCACATGTTTTGCTACTTGATTTAGGATGTGACATGTTGTACTTTTCAACATTTCTTCATTGGCACAATGCCTAAAAAAATGTCATAAAAAGAAAGACAGATTTATTTTTTTTTAAACCACTCTCTTAATACAAGATCTAGATCAGTGAGATAAGGACAATTTGAGGACTTTCAGGCTGGCAGCAGTGTCATCAAGGATTTTCAATTAACTTTCTCCCAATTCAGTACTATACCTGCTGATCATTTTTGAAATTTTCAGTATCATTTTATCTTTTGCAATCTCTGAAACTATTAAACAATTCCCTTTTATCCACCAAGTCAGCTTTACATTTTAAAGCTTCAAACTCACAACATAGCTATTAATTTGAGACTTGATACCAGTTTGGATTCTCACTGAACAAATACACATTGCCAACAAATAGAGCTTTAGTTTCCAATAAGTATTTTATATATTATAAACATGAAGAGGCTTATAATATGATACACAGTGGTTATTGAATAATATATAATTATGGCTATATAGGAAGTATTATAGCATCCATTGTAGTAGTGATTATAGCATATAATAGCTATATAGGATGTATTATAGCATATAATAGCTCTCTTTTCTCAGTAATTCTTGTCTTAATTCCTCACCACAAAAAAAGGATTTTTTCTTTTCCTAAAAAAACTGAAATTTGCTAAAAAAAAAAAAAAAATTTTAAATCAAAACTTCAAAAATTCAGCACTTCATTCCTAAATATTTTTTTTTTACATCCATAAATAATTAGTGCAGATAAATGTTGCCATCATTCAATAAATAAACCTTTAGTTTCCATTTAGTATTTTAGGAGTAGAAAGGTTCACTTATTATCTAGTCTTTTGAACAGGAGTAGAGGTCTGTTCCTTGTTTTCTGTTTAGACTGAGTTTCTGGTTCCTTGTAAAGTCTTCTCATTCTCTTTCACTTCCAGTAACCCCTTGTAGCTTAGTGGCATTATTGCCTTGCCTAGGGTGAATTGATAAAATAAAAAAAAGATTTTGGTAAAACATGAAGGTACTAATAATATAAGATGAAATGTACATAGTATGTTATAAAAAGAGGATTTAATTTAACAGCATTAATCTTTGTAATTCAGATAAATATCACATAAAGTGTAATGGATCCCTTTTGCCATCTGTTTCATTGAGGAAAATGACAATTACTTTTCTTGATTTTAAATCTTTCCACTTCATTCTAATCTAGAATGAGCACCTAAATTTTCACTTCTTTTTCTTTTTAATTTTATAAATCAAAATTTAAGTCTGTGATGAGCTTCATTCAGACAGAATTTCTTTGCTAACTTTGGGAGTGGTTTCTGTAATAAAGAGAATAAAATGTTGCTAACATCTGTGAAGGAGGAAAATGAATATTAAGAATGACTACTGTTGCAAATGATTGTGAAATGGGACCAAACCTAGGAGAAACCAACTTTGATGACTTCCAAGGTTTGCTTACAATATCGTTTTCTGATTTCATTTCATATTGCTAAATCCTTTCTCTTTGTTGCTTTTCTAAGCAAAAAGCAAGTCACTGAAGAAGCACATCTTGCAACAGAAAACCCAGCAAATCCAAATTAAAATTACCTAAGCAGACCATTGTATACCCAGATAGAATCTGCTTGTGGCAAAGAGATGTAGAAGTAGAACAAAGCAAAAGAAATTAGTCTGTTTGGAAGATGAGATGCTTAAAAAGGGTTCTAGAAACATCTTTTATTTAGCAAGTGTTAAGAAAAAAATCCTAGGATAGTTCAGCACTTATGTTGAAGCTATCAATATGTTGAAATATTATTTTATTAATATTTTTTTTTTTTACTTTTCAAAAAAAAAAAAAAAACATTACTAAAGAATATGAGGATGCTTTATTGTTTAGATAATAACATATTTCTATTTTCTCCTGCTACTTTTAAAAAAAAAACACTTTCCCTTCATCAATGCAGTTTCTTGTATTTACAAAACCTTATCACTATCATTTTTTACCTCTATATTACCAATTGATTTTTTTTTTTAACACTGGATACCTCAGCCACTCTTTGATTATAGGCTACAACAACTTACCATCAATTTCACAACCTATTATTAAAGTTCCAGCATGTTTTTATCTTACATATTATTTAAAAACTTCTCTACTCATCTAGAGAGAGAAAAAAACTATCATTTCTATTTTTGACATTTTTTAAGTCAGTTTTATGTCTTAAGTTGCTTGCTTTTGTAACCTCTATTTAAAATGGCTGCTATTTATTCAAAATGGCCACCTTCTGGTCTGTTGGTGATCAATTTGAAAAAAGAGAGCCTTGCATCAGTGCCAAGGTTTTTTGCTTGTACCCTGTCTGCTAGTGGCAACTATTATGTAAACTAGTGACTAGGACTTGGGTTCCCATTGCCAATCAGTTTCTCTTGCTTTTGTCTTGTCCCATGTTCATCTTACTTATAATCTGTTCAATTCATTTCCAATTGACTTTGAAAATTCTCTTTGTTGATTTTTTGTAATGTTCTAATTTCTTCATTATTCTCTTCAAAATGTATTCTTTCTTGCCATTTAAGTTCCTGCTTTAAAATCCCTTTCAATATACAAAGATAGGCTGAAAGGAATCTTGTCAAGAAAGTTCAGTATTTATATAAAAATATCCAGATATCATCTTGATTTTCAGAAAGAAAAGATGTGGGGGGGGGGACAAAAAGAATTTAAGATCATAATAAATTCTGTCTTGCTTTTTGGTTTTGATGTTGAAATCTACTTACACTTACCT
This sequence comes from Acanthosepion pharaonis, assembly GCA_903632075.3. Lineage (NCBI taxonomy): Eukaryota > Metazoa > Mollusca > Cephalopoda > Sepiida > Sepiidae > Acanthosepion > Acanthosepion pharaonis. The sequence continues at coordinate 1,721,335 of CAHIKZ030000270.1, forward strand.
GGCATGGTTTCTTTTTCATTTCCAAGTCAATCTCCAACAGCAAGGCTTCTGATCAGGAGGTTTTGAGGAGCGTGGAACCACCTCTTAATTGCTGGCGTTTGCAGGTCCACTCTGACCCGGGGTGGTAGCACCTGTTAGGGTGCCAGCTATGGGCAAATAGTTGACACTCAAACTTGTGTAAAAATAGGTTTTAATACCAGAAATACTTTTTAATAAAAAAAATATTACCAGTAATTTTTGAAGGAAAAAAAACAATACTTTTTAAAAAAAGTACTAGCAATACAAACAGCTATACATTCTTTGAAAAAAAATATTTCCAGAAATAGATTTTTGAAGAAAAACATATTAGCAGCAATAAGAATTTTGTCGGCATTAAATAATCCATCGAGGTTGATATGCCATAAAACAAACCAAACTAAATCCCTCCATCTAACCAACATACAAACCATGTATGGTTAATATGGCATTATTCTTTTCCAAAAAATACGATTCCACTAACATCAGTAGGTACATCTCCTCTCAATGGTGATGATGAACTCCAATGTGGAATGGCGCAGTAAGATGTCCAATGTTCAACTCTCAATTTTCTTATCTGTTATTAACATAAATATAAGAAATTTAATAATTACTTATTTTTATAGAAAATGTTCCAAGTTATAATCAATACTGCTTATTAAAAACAATTTTTCCTTTCATTTCACCTTTTCAAAAATCTGAGCAGAACTTTCTACCTTATTGGGGCTATCTTTCTAACTTTCATAAGATAAAACCAGAATCTGTTGTTGCATTTAAAATTAGATTTTCAATGACCTCTCAAGCTTTACTTTTTGTGTATTAGAAAAAATTCACCATTCATTATAAACTGAATTTGATAGAAGTATTTTTTTCCTTTAAAAATGTCCTATCAAAAGTTGAGATATTTGGTAGACTAATGTTTACACTGACATAATAGACAATCAGCACTTAATCTAACTCTATATTATTGTGATATTACTTGTAAATAAAATGAGGCTTTATATACTCTCAAATATGTTATATTTTTATTTCTGAATAAACTTTATACATGCATGCAGACATAATACTATGACAGTTTTCTTCAACTTTTATATTAAAGCACCATTTGTTGTTGGAGAAACAGTAATTACTATTAATAACTGACAATGTTTCATCTAAGAAATCTGATCCCAACTTAATCTTTGTATATCAAAATGATATGAAATGATGCATCGACTTTATTTTGAATTGATCCACCAATTATTATTCATCATAGATCTTTTTGTGTTCCGTAGTCCAAAATAAAAGAAATCCTGAAGGACTGAAACAGGTCAAAATTAACTAGCAAGAACTTGTCATGTGAATATAGTGAGAGCTCCAATTTTGTAGATTTCTAATTTATAAAGTGATCCCTGTTTTTATTTTGGCTTTACCTGAAGAAGGCCAGAGAGTCTGTTGACAGAAACCTGATGCTCACAAACAAGATGAGAATAACTATTTAACTAAATTGGTGTATAATGATATTTTTCAGTGTTTCTTATTTCTGCAGGTTACCTCTAAAAAAAAAAAACAACAACAACAACAAAAAAAAAACCTTCCTAAAGTGTTTAATCAGCTTTCAATCACATCTAGCCTATTCTAAAATTCAAGGAAATTGATTTAATTATTCACCTTTTAATGCTTTCAGTTATTAAATACTAAAAATGATAAAATAATTTGTGTTTTAAAGCAAACTAGCTGCCGGCTGAAACATTAGTCAGAAGTTGTAAACATCTGATACAGCTTTTCCTCACAATGCAATAGTGGCTGTGCTTCTATAAATATTGAAACAAAGTTTAATGCAAAGTTAAGCAACTGAGCCTGCAATTATAATAAAAGGTAATGAATTGCATCTGTACATACATTGCTTCTAATCAGGACAAAATAACTGATGACATTGAAACTGACGAACAAATCAACAAGTAAACATCTCTCTCCTGATTCACTTAGGTTTTTTTTTTTTATTTCTCAGAAAATGCAGGTTTAAGAAGTTGCCACATTCAGAGGTAGATGAGTTGGACCACCTAAGGAGAGTGGGGCGGAGGTTGGGGGTTTGTGCGAGGCAAAACAAATTTAGCCACCCACAACTAATTACATTATCCGTACACTCACCTAAAAATTGATAAAGGAGGCTGCAGGTAAAGATATCTATCATTAGGTATGTTATTGCTATGTAGAAAGAAAAAGAACTTGAGCAAAAAGCTTATCTTTTTGTGTGCTTGTAAAATATGCAAGATATTAGTAAAGAAGGCTTGAGGGCCAGCACTTTTTTAAGATTTAATTTCAATTGATTCACAATAAATGATTAACCATAGAATAGTAATGTATAAAATCAAATGAGGTTACAAAGGTCATACTGTACCAGTTATCTAAATGAGCAGCACTAATTTACTTTGATAAATGCCATGTCCATCTTTTCTCTTCAGTAGCTTTATGAGAAATAACTGAGTAGACTAGGCTCTCTAGCCTTGTTTGGAAAACAACTTGGTAGAAAGACAATTTGAATCTCTTTAAGTGTAAATCCTGTGGTTTAGATTGGGGTTGTTGAACCCTAAGGTGAGAACACAACATGCAAAGGAAGGGTTTCTCACAGAAAAAAAAACTCTTTACCAACCCACAGGCCAAGTATGGTTAATATGGTGTTACTCCTCCTCATAAACTGTCTTGTTTACCCTGAAAAATCAGCATTCTGACTTTTTTACCTGAACTTATACACCATGAGTACCAGTGAGAAAATAAATAGCAATTTCATAAAATAAATTTACTTAAAAAAAAATTGATTTACCAAAACCTGTGTTGCAACACCCAATTTTCTTACATAGTAATATTATGTATGTTGACAGAATGTTAGTTGAAATATGGAATTGCTCAACTACACGCTGTCTAAAAATACTTGATAAATTCCAGAATACTTTACAACATTCTTTTTATCATTATTATTATTATTATTATGGCCATTTAATTTTTGTGACTGCTTTTTATAAACTTTCAATTCTCTTTGACATGTGAGTTTGAATTCTTTTGCCTTCAAAAATAATTAATTCAAGGCACCTTCTTTGATTTTATATTCTTCAAAATCTGACTGTTCAAAAAATACAACATATAACCACTTGTTGATCTACTAGTTCAATGATTCTCTTTGAATTTTTTATGAATCTAGTATTTCAAGCTTAAGCTAGCATGTAGACCTTGGGCATGTTTCTAACACTCTACAACATTTACTGTCAATACATAAGAGTAGAATAATCAATTATAAGGCAGTGCTGAAAAATTCTAGGCCTGAATGGCTTCCCAATATCTGACCAAGCAACAAGGTTTATTCCTTTACTTTGAAAGTGTTTCTTAGTCAATCCAAGAATTTTTTATCATCTCTTCATACTTTGACAATGTAGACATTCTGTGGAAGTGAGAAACAAGTGTCAAGTAAATAAGACAAATAGTGGAGTAGTTATTTTACACAGTATTGAAATCAAGATTCATTTTTGGTGGCTTTTAGTTAAAACAATTTTTTTTTTATTTTATTTATTTATTTTTTTTTTTTTTTTAAGGGTTCCATATTGAGTTTCTGCTGCTATGAAGATTTGTTTGCTCAGTCTCTGAAAAACTTTCATGACGTTGTCTCTTGTAAAGAAATTAATACTTTTTCTTTTTTTTCTTTTCTTCTTCTCTTGTTCCAGGTGACTGTACTAACCTGTGTCTCCCTGTGATCTTGCCCAGTGTCCCTCTGTTGATTTTCTTAAGTATTTTTCATGTCCTTCGGCACTTGTGTGCTTGTAGAGGCAGTATAATTTATCTTGCACTTGAAATAAACAAATTTATTACAAGAAACTGTTATGTTACTCTTGATCCTCTGCTCAGATTGAACAGGGTTAGCTATGAGAACTTTAGGGGTGCAAAACAGTCTCGTTTACTTATTTGTTTGCTCGGCCAGACATGACAACTTTCAAGTATTAAACCAAAATATCATTAAAGAAGAAAGTATTGCTTTCATGGGGGCATCTTCTAAAGAAAGCAATTGAAATTTGCTTACATTTTTTTCTCAGTTTTTATTTCATACAGATATCAAGTAAAGGTTAAGCAATTCCTTCCTCTCTTGTGTGAAGTTTGATTCATCACTCATGTACTTTTGTAGGTTAACCACTACAGTATTTGAATAGCTTTTGGTTCGTACTTGGTGCTCAATTGGTGAAGTTCATGACCATTTAAGATTGAGTAGGTGAAATGTAACACATTTTAATTATTCCATCATGATATATCTGCTTCTTTACTTTAACATTTCCTCTGAGAGAATACTTACAAAAAACACATTCTACAGCTTTATGAGAAATGATAGAAAAATATATTGTCAACAAGACTATGTAGCAAAAAGCAATACCCAAGACACGGTGAATATAGCAAGAGTTAATTTGGTTATCATGATGCACAAATGATACCATTTTCCATGTTATCTTCTTTCCATCACATTGGGGGTTTTTTTGTTTAAGTTTCTTTCTCTTTTTACATTCATAAGATATGGGGTTGACATGGAAAGAATTGTGGTTAGGTTGAAGAGTTGACTGAAAGCCAGCACTTTTGAGTGATATGCTATTAGAGTTGCCATATTTGCCAAATAAAAATACAAAACACCCTGTTTAAAAATGAAATTCAAATTATTTGAAATTGGTATCTATGTGTGTAAATCAAGATGAAAAATTATAACTCCATAGAACAGACTTCTGTCTTAAAAATATAAATCATTTGAATATGAATTTGATCAGTCTCCTGTATTTTCATTTCCCAAATCTGTCCACTCTATATAGTGCAAATGAGAAATCTCTTGTTTCAAATATCAGGAACACACACACAAACACATATATATATATATATATATATATATATATATATATATAATAGGATAAAGAACAAGTAGAAAACAGATCTTAATCTAACATGTTTCACTTTATTAAAGCTTTGTCAGAGATCAAGACAGAAATGATGAAAAAATGATAAAAAGCAAAGAGATGCATATTAATGGTATGTTGTGATTGGGTATTTCTTATTGGTCAGATACATGTAACGTGTAATGAAATATATATATATATATATATATATATATATATATATATATATATGTGTGTGTGTGTATATATATATATATATAATATATGCCAACAGCTCTATGATACTTGCACAAATTTGAATTCACTTAGTGATGATGCTAATGGTAAAGACTTAATTCTATCTAGTCTCCCAACTCAAACTTTGGGTAATATAGCAGGGAGGGTAGACTGGGATTTTTAAACCTTGATAGGACAATCTCTGAATTCAATTTGCTCTGCTGTACCAACACACTCTGGATCAGCATGGCCTATTACTTCCCATATCTGATAGATTTAGAGAAGGCTTCAGTCTTGTAATGAACTGAAAAAGGCTGATATAGAGTTAAAGTGTGTGTGTTTGTATATACTTATACTGGAATTCTAATCTTCTAATTCATGTTAGATTTAAAGCTTCAAACGAATGTTTTTATGTTAATTTTTTTAATTAGCTTTTCTTATTTTCATTCAAGGGAACATAGTTACATGCCTCTCTATTTGAAACAGCATATTCAACTTGGTTGTTATACTCATATTTTCAGCCATTGTATTTCTGGCCTTCATTAGGTATCTGTCATAGAAATCTTAGAATTTTCAACCAATGCCTTTATTCGGTTCACAGAGGTAGATGCCTTCATTGTGAACATGGGTCCATAGTTAATGTATTTAAGAACTTTCTAAAAGATTTTCACTGATTGCTTTTGACTCTTCACCTCATCATTATCAAAACCTTAATGCACAAAAACTGAGATTGTTTTATCAATAGGAATGATGTTATCTGCTTTTCTCTTACTTTATTTTATAAAGAATTAAGTAACATTAAGCAAAGACATATAAATAACAGATTCTTTAACGGTATTGTTGATAAACAACTTTGATAGAAACTAATAGTAGCAGTATTAATGGTAACCAACAAAAAAAAAATACAAACGTGTTTGATTGTAAGCAGATGTATCAGAATGAGACAACCATGAAAAAAAAGCATTATTCATAAGCACATTTTCCCCAAATGAATGTGATAAACATAGACAAAAAAAAACAAACATAGCTGAGAAGTTTTTTTACTCACCTGCTGCTGTATTCACCAGGTATTGCACCTTAGGATTACCATTTATTCTAGTCTTTAGAGAATTCTCTTAAAGAAATTCAGTTTCTTAAAAGATTGCAAAAGTTACCTTGAGCAATTCTTTAGTCAGAAAGATAAAAAAAAAATTTTTAGGAGGACAGAATTATAAAGTTGCTTGGTAGATAGCAGAAGATAATGGAACAAAACAGCAGATATGCTGAAAAGAAAGAAAAAAAAATACATTTTACATAATGAGTCAAAGAAACTTTTGACCAACTAATATATGAATAATGGGCATACACACACACACACACACACACACACAAGAAATGCATTGAAAATCCCAAAGAAAGTGTATTGTTCAGGAATTAAGCATTGCTAACAGAACAGGGCGACTACATATGTATATGAATTGCTCATGATTTACTATACATCCAAGCATTAGAACAGTTGCATATCATCCTCTTTGGTAGGGTATTTAAAGCCGAAATGTATTTCAGATTGTAAGGGGTTGCTTACAGTACCTGGTGTTTACAAGCAGTACCCCATCTAATTATATGTATTGGTCACACCAAACTTACGCACTCATTTATACTTAAACAAGAACCACAACAGAAATGCACAATCTGCCAAACCCCCTACACCGTTAAATATATTCTCTGAGAATGTGATGCTCTTACTTAAATAAGAAAAAACAATTCTACAAAGCAAGTAATTTAAAGGATCTCTTTGAATATTCAAACATTGACGATATCCTGTCTTTTTTGAAAGTTACAAAACTATACGAAAAAATATAAACCCCAAAACTGGCCAATATCATAAATTTTTTCTTAACCCTTATACACAAAATAACCAAAATGGTTATAAATGTTTCATATATATATATATATATATATATATATATATATATATATATATATATATATATAATACAACCTATATTATTTTTTTCCAATCATACACATAATATATACGTATAAACAAGATTTGGCATTATATAACCTGCAGAGTTGATTTTCCATAAAACCTAACCAACCAACCCATCTAATTATTGACAGGGCTTGACACTGCTTACCTTCAGTGATCAAATGAAAATCAGTATTTTCAGCATGATTCTGCAGTCAGGATCATAGTTACTGTTAACACTATGATCATTTCATTAGCTACGTAGTATTTGCTTTGCCAGGGCTAAATGCAGCTTTGAATTCAGAGTTTTCGTTCTTCTAGACTGGTTGCCAACCCAATCTGTATCACCTATATCTACAATTAAAAAGTAGTATTACTAACATTTCATGACAATTAACCTGTCCATTGCTTATTACTGATATTCATTGCTTGAACCACAACTGAGCTATTTTTCAGTTTTCCTTTTGAGTACTTAATCATTCAAATGGCTAAAACTCTTTCAGGTACAGCATCTGAAGCAGGATTAGCATTTGCACAAGCTGATCCTCATGTGCTAGATATGGACAGATTATCAAAGTTCTAATTTGACTTGTCTGTCATGTCTGTCGACTGTTTTCTGTTCCCGGTGTCAATTTTGCCTTGCAATCTGCCCCAGAGACACCTTTCTGATCTTGCATATGAATATTTCAGGTTGGGTAATTGTTGATCAGACAACATAACAGCATTTGATTAAATTGTACTCCTCAGGGTGGTGAAGTCACTTGAACCAGAATCCTGTAGAGAGCACTTTGGCTTGCTATTTATCATGTTAACACAATCAATTTGTGTTCTCAGTCCCACTTTTGTGGTCCAGCTGTTTTTGCTTGCTTTCCACAAGATGAACCTATTGAGTTCATGATTTGGTTGATTACTTGCATGGTGATTTCCTTCCTCATTCCCTGCAAAAAAAAAAAATGAAATCTATCAATTTGGTAAGGGTTTTTCTTGTTTCATCTTTCTTTTTTTTTATTTATTTATTTATTCATTTTCCCCATTGTCCACCCCTGCCCCAAACCCCACTGCCAGGAATTGTCTCTGGGTAATTTTTTTTTTTTTTTTTTTTTACAGCTGCTTAGATTAGGAATCACTCAGTCCACAAGTTATTTCCTAGCACTGCGTGTTCTCCAAGTGACTACCACAGATTTCCAGGTGTAAGAATGATAATGAAGAAATAGTCTCTCGTTGTTAAGCAGAGTATTGTTTACTGTGTGCATTGCACATCAGTATTCACTGAGGAGAAAATGAAGGCGAGTAAAGGGATGCATATAGAAGAGTATTTATGACTTGTTTCTCATTGTGAGTGAAAGCAACAGGAAGAATAGAGAGAAAACTCATTTCCAAAACAAGTCGGAGAGAAGAAGAGACAAAATAATGCTATATACACATATATATGATTTCCAGTGAGAGCACTGGAAATCATATATATGTGTATATATTAATAAAAAGAAAGAACAGTAAGATATATAATCCAGTTTACTTATTGATATTTTTCTTTTTTTTTTCTTTTACAAAACTGCTCAATGTAAATTTACAGAGTATAAATATTATAATTTAACTGATTGAAAATGTTTTTTCGCTACACAGTGATAACCATGTTTCAAAAATGGAAGCTAAAAACTTAAAATTTAATTATATAATTAAATTAAAAGCATTAGTTCCGTTTCATCTTCAAGTGAATATTGAAATAACTTATTTTTAAATTTACTGGGTTTTAAATGCACATATAAATTCATAATTTACTGTTTCCAAGGATACAGAGAAATCCAATCATTTAGACAGGGGCTGTAGCATGTTCATTTTTATTAACTATTGTTGTATCAATTATGAGTTACGTTCGAAAAAGAGGTTAAGTTTAGGGAGGGTAGGGGTGTATTTTTCAATGAATTCTGACATCTGTTAAATGCATGTTGTCTGGGGTTTTTTATTAACAACAAAAAGTTTTTCGGCATTTTTTCCTTACTTGTATACTTAAAGATTCTTTTTTTACGTTTTATTTAACTACAATTTTAAAATATTTTTTACTCTTAATTACTAATAGACTATATTTCTTTTTAAAAACAAGTAAATGTAATAGAATTACTTACATTATTTAAATTTTTTTTTTTTTATCAAATATAAGTATGTATATTACTAGCTCCCATTTTTTTAATTTTATTTTTAATTATTTAAGGAAAATTTTTGACAATGACAGCAAAAAATAGCTATTTCATTCGCTTGAGGATGAAATGGAACTGTCTTTAATTTAATTACAAAATTAAATTCGAAGTTTTTAGCTTCCATTTTTGAAACATGGTTAGAACTGTGTAGCGAAAAAAACATATTTTAAATCATTTAATTTATAATATTAATGCTCTGTAAATTTACATTGAGCACTATTTTATAAAAATAAAAATATCTATAAGAACACTGGATTATATATCTTACTGTTCTTTCTTTTTATATATGTGTATATATATATATATATATATATTCCTTGGAATTATTTAGTGGAAAGAATTATTTAAAATTTTCTGAATTAATTCCCCACTGCCTTTTCTTCATGTGCATATGTATTTTCATCAGTGTGGGCATATATTTAGTACCAGGGTTATGTCTGGTGGGGAATGCGTTGCACATTGTCTTTTATACTCCTTGTCATACTCTTTTCTCTTAAAATTCTTCTTGATATATAAAAAGAAATTATATCCATGACAAATGTGTTTGTATTAGTGTATTTATTTTAAAAAGGTTTTTCTCACCTGAACCCTACTTTGAAGGGAGTTCCACAGGTGGGAAGTGCAGGAAAAAGAAACTGTTAGCATAGAAGTGGCGGTTACATTTAACTAATTTTTCCGTAAAAGGGTGGGACCTAGGTGCCAATCTAGTAGCATGCTTAAACTCATATAGACCAGGCCACAGGGAAAAAAATATTTGTAGAAAAGATGTTTGTGAGAAAATGACTGAAGTCAAGATGCCAAGTCAGGATCATTTACATTGCAGATTCTTCTTTGGATTTGCTTAAGAACCTTGAGAGAAGTATCAGTGGCACCTGACCAGATATAGCAACAGTATTCAATGCACAGTCAAATGATAGATTTGTAAATGTGCAAGATGGACTTTGATGAGAAAAACCTTCTGGCACAACATAGTGACCCAGCTTTCCTTGCAGGAGATGCAGGTATTGATTCAATGTAGCCATTCCACTTCAAGTCAGTTGAAGACATGAGGCCAATAAGGCACAGTGTGTTGCTCTCCATGAGTCTAGCGTCAATCATGCTGATGGCAGGCAGGAAAGTTTCTATATGGTGATTAAATAAGAGTAGTTTAGTTTTAGAGGCATTAAAATTTATGAGCCATTTCCTGCCCCAGTTAACCATAGATTGGAGGTTCTTTTTAAGAGCAGCAGCCAGGTTAATTAACTTTTTCAGCTCTGGCAGATTTGCTATTGAGACAGGAGTAAATGGTAGTGTCATCTGCATAAATGCCTACTTAGTGACTGATGACATCAGGAAGATCATTGATGATGATCATAAACAATGTAGGACCCAGGATAGAGCTATGGGACCACCCACGTTCATGTGAAAGTAACTGGAAGCGAGCCCATTCAAAATGACCTTCATTTCCCGATTTTTATAGGAATGATTGGATTGAATCAAACAATCATCCAGTAATGCCATAACCTTGGAGCTTATGTCCCAAACCCTGTCAAATGCTTTTGAGATATCTAGACCACAGCTCGAGCTTTGCCATTATGGCTGTTAGCACATCAGCAATAGACCTGGCAAAATGGAAGCCATATTGTTTGTCAGAGAGTAGGTTGTGAGAGGTAAGATGCTTAACCAGTTCATCATTGATTAAAGTCTTGAATACTTTGCTGAAAAGTGGTAGGAGACTAATAGAGTAATAGAGGGGTCAGAAGGTTCTCCAGATTAAAAACAGAAACTTTTATATATATATATATATATATATATATACACACACACACACACACACACTTGTGGATGATAGGTAGATTACTTATCTATAAATTCATACACACAGACATCCAGGTTTCTACCCAGTGGATAGTATTTCATCTTCAAGATTATAATAGACCAATTTCTTAAAAGGATGCTTTCATTGATGATCATGTAAATGGTTACTGAATCCCATTTTGATTCTTCGAAGCTGCTGTCCATCATTATGGTAAGACTTGCTGTTGTGATTCAAAACCTTTTGGGGTAAAATTCTGGAGAAGAGGTGGAAAGGTATTCTGTCCCTTTCGCCAGCATTTTTGATATCTTTCTTAGTTAATGCTGCCTGCAAGCTTTGCACAGACTTCGTTGATTTGATAAAATCAGAAATAGGTTGGAATCAGAACATTAGATTGGCATCAGTTTGTTCCTTAATGCCTGAATTGAAGTCAGCATTTCCATTCCAGTTAGGAAAATTACTCTCATGCTAACATTCATTATTAGCCTCAGATTTTCCGTGCAGATTTTCTCTCGAGATAACTATATAGTTATCTACATCATAGATAAGGTGCTAGCAAAAGTTTCCTGTAAAAACAAAACAAAAGAAAATTTGTTTTTGAAAGTAAAAGGGGCTGAGAACACTGCATGTGCTTAATATACTTTTCTCCTCAACTGATTTCATTAATCTTTTGAAAATTTCTCTCTTTGGTGGCTATTTGTTGTGTGTGTGTGTGTGTGTGTGTGTGTGTATATATATATATATATATATATATATACATACACACACACTCTTGAAATTTAATGTCAAAGACTGGGCAAAAGAAACAGAGAATATGTCTGGTTGGAGAAAGTTTTTGATGGCGACAATAGTTTTGAAGTCAAAAGAGTGGAACATTTGAAGGCTCTTGAAAAAGGCTCTTAGCAAAGGCAATGTAAACTCTATCCCAGAGGAAATTCTGTTTGGGTTTGTATGTAAAATCTGCAAGGAAAGTTGTTCTATCTCATGCAGGATTTGCTATTCATCAAAGATCATATGGAAATTAGCATTCTAATGCCAACTATGTGAATGTCCTTCTTGTCACACCTTCAGTGTATGAATGTTAGTTTTGTGAAAAAAAAAATTGCATGTCTGATGCCAGGTTGAAGCAGCACATGATGGTATTTGATGAGAAAGTCACTTTCAAGACTCTCCAAAAATATGTTACATATGTAAATAGGTTTGCAAGAGTAAGGCTGGTTGCAAATTAATGTTTGGGTCCATGATGGCCACTCAGTTCAACATTGAAGAGATGAATCTCTGTATCAAAATGGCAGTTATTTTTTATATATATATATATATATATATATATATATATTAATGTTACCAATAAACTTATATATAAGTGGTCACTGAAGTCAAGACTGAGTAGCAACAGTCTGTTGACCACTTATATTTACATATGCTTGATATAGCATACCTTTAAAAGTATATTTTTATCATATATTGGCACAAAGCCAGGATTATGCAGCACTCGGTGCAGTATAAATTTTTAGATTTTAGGAGCATTGTTCATGGTATTGTTCTCTGCCCCTTTGAAAAAAAAAAATTCTCAAAGTGCCTGGCAATAGGACATTGTGTCATGAGGCTTCTTAAAAATATGTGTGAAACTATTTTGTTGTTTCTCAATCTCAAAGAATATCTGATGTTATTGCTCTCCTGTAAAAAAGAAAAAAATTTTGGCATGTATAAATTATTTCTTAGGGAGAAAATTGTTCATTTTTCTTCTGAAGCATTATTACAGTGCTCTTCTTTTATCAAGAATAATAATTGAAATAAATTCTCTTCAACCAGACAGTTGATGAAAGTCTAGAAAGGTTGTTGGTATTGATTTGCTTTCTTATCAGTTTCCACAAGTTTTTGCTCATTTGATAAAGAAAATTCTGTTTTTGAACATCTTCAGCGTCCACATATTATCTGCACTGCATGAACTAGGCATTGTGTTTCTCAAAGACTGGATGGACTTGAGGATTTGCCAGAGACGTTGGATAAACCCAATACAGTGTTTTTTTTTTGTTATTTATTAATTTTAAAATCAGAATAATCGCTTGTAAAAATGCTGGCAACATTATCTTGCAATTGAAGCCACAATACTATTTCTCATCAACTTCCTTTCCAATTCACAGCCTTACTAATGAACTTATCTCGATCAAGATGATTGGAACTTGCATCTCTTGCTGATGAGTTTCTCTGGTATGTATTCAGCCATTCATCAAATTCTATCCACTTATTGGTGTGTCTGGCAATTGGGAACAGAAAATGTCACAGGTTAATTATAAATGTCTTGGCCTTTGTCACTTCTGGAGGGATTTTGTTTTTCTTTTGCTTTTGTAGAGATTTCAAGTTTTATTTGTTTTTTTGGGTCATCTGGTCTTTCTTTTGGGCATCTGTTTTCTTCATCTTATATTTACATTTATTATTTGCATCTAATGATTGTTTTGCTTGATTATTTCTCACAGAGGCTTCACAATTCTTTCTCTCCATTTATACTTTGTCTCTCTCTCTCCATTTATACTTTGTCTCTCTCTCTCCATTTATACTTTGTCTCTCTCTCTCCATTTATACTTTGTCTCTCTCTCTCCATTTATACTTTGTCTCTCTCTCTCCATTTATACTCTGTCTCTCTCTCTCCATTTATACTCTGTCTCTCTCTCTCCATTTATACTCTGTCTCTCTCTCTCCATTTATACTCTGTCTCTCTCTCTCTCCATTTATACTCTGTCTCTCTCTCTCTCTCCATTTATACTCTGTCTCTCTCTCTCTCTCTCCATTTATACTGTCTCTCTCTCTCTCCATTTATACTCTGTCTCTCTCTGTCTCTGTCTCTCTCTGTTTATTCTCTGTATCTGTCTCTCTCTCTCTCTGTTTATTCTCTGTATCTGTCTCTCTCTCTCTCTGTTTATTCTCTGTATCTGTCTCTCTCTCTCACTCTGTTTATTCTGTCTCTCTCTCTCTCTGTTTATTCTCTCTCTCCCCGTTTATTCTCTCTGTCTCTCTCCCCGTTTATTCTCTCTGTCTCTCCTCTTTCAATCTCCATTTATCTTCTCTGTCTCTTCTCTCTATTTCTGAAACATTTTCTATTTTGTAATAGCTGTACTATATATCAATTTCTTAGATAAAGCATTATTATTAACTTTAATCTTTTTTATCTTACATAATATTTTGTTTCTTTTTTTATTACCACACTAATCCTTTTACAATCTGTGGTGCTTGAATTGGAAAATAAAGAATTAGCATCTGATGAAATTTGAACTCTCATCCCACAATCTTAGGAACTCGTCAGACATTGATGACATCTTATGTATTAGGCTAGCATTAAAAATTCAAATTGATTCATCTAGCTACATTCATTCTAGTCTAATTTTCTTCACATTATATTCTGATAAAAGCAACAAAAATAAAAGAACTGCAACTTTATTTTTGGTTCCTAATTTTTATTCTCTCAATAATTTTCCTAGAATGGAAGCTGCTTTTTTTAGTAACAATATAGAAATCCTCATAACTGTCATGTCAATCATTTATTAAACATAGAAATCATGTAAATAGTCCCTCATTGTTTCTTAAGCATTTTCTTGTAAAATCTTGACTCATGGCCAAGTTGAAAATGGAACCAGCAAATTGGGTTCAAGCTCAAGTTGGGACACTTTGAATTCACTTCACACAATAACTCAAGAGAAAGGCATGAATCTACATCTTTTTCCCTGCTCCAGTTATAAGTAAATACTAGAATAGTTAAAACTCTTTTGTTCTGCAAGTTGAGCATCAAACTGACACCCCCAAGCCTTATATGAAATTCACTGGTTACTGAAACCGCAGCACTACCAGATAGTGTGGCTGATATCCTATGCTCAACATCAAGACTGCAGGAAGAAACAAAAAAAAAAAAAACAAATTCATTTTGAATATATTTTTCTCCTTAACATTCTATCCCCCCCCAGACACACACCATTTTGTTGTATCCAGTGCCTAATGAAAAACGAAAGCCATTCTTTGAACAACTTTCCTTCTGAACCAATGCCATTCATTTTGCTTTTTTGTAGATTTCATTTCTGTGACTGATCAATTTCACATTTTCTCTCACACTCTCTCTCCATGTAAAAATGTTTCATGTCTGTAAAAAGAATTGGTAATTTAGTGAGCAAAGACACGGACAAAGAAGCACAGATGAAAACCAAAATTCTTCTTGTCTGCAATTCCTGTTTGCCTCTGAAGTTCTTTATCTCTGGTCTGTAACAAAGACAAATTGTTGGCCACATGTGAAATTTTCCACTTAAAAAACACAAAGTGCTTGGTTTTGTTTCTGCCGGCCCCAAAATCCATTTGTGGTGTTGGCCATTGCTGTATGGCTGCAAAAACCCAAGATGCATGGCTACAATCAAAGAATTCATCAATCTGATGCCATTTCTTTGTTAAGATTCCATCTTACTTGACATCTGGCATGCTGTTGCTGCCAACAGAAATGCTGAGAGGAGTGGAATCTCTTTGAAGCTTGAAAGACAATTTGGAAATGGTAACATTAAAATCGGCAAACTCTTGCACTGATGGGTATAAAAGGAAATCTGCGGCATTGGAGGCTGGTTGTATCGCTCAACTCTTTGATGACATACAAGCTACTTGGACAGACAAGATATACTTTCTTGTCAAAAATACATATTTTGAATGAGGGGGTGAATATAAAACCATTGGGTATATGAGCATTAAACTTTTATTGAAAATAGTCTGACAGAAAATACAACTGCAACACACTGGCTCTTTTAAGTAACTACAAATTAAACAAATATTATATACTTGGA
This sequence comes from Acanthosepion pharaonis, assembly GCA_903632075.3. Lineage (NCBI taxonomy): Eukaryota > Metazoa > Mollusca > Cephalopoda > Sepiida > Sepiidae > Acanthosepion > Acanthosepion pharaonis. Next base: position 1,737,216 of record CAHIKZ030000270.1, read on the forward strand.
TTACAGTAAATGATTATATATACAATCACTATATGAATGGGTTTCAAATAAGGGGTGTATCTAAGGCTCCATATTAATACATTGTATATTCTCATTAGGACTTAACACAGGCATTTACTCATACATACATATAATTGTTTAGATGGCAAATATATCCTACCATATATTATTCTACATCTCTTGCACCTGCTGATTCAATGCAGCAAGAATTGTTCTAGGTAGACTAGCTAAATGAGTTGGATATTGTCCCATACCAGAGGTGGTCATAATAGCAAATATCATTTATCCATATATATGAATTAGTGCTTTCTTTTTTAAATTATGTATCATTTAAAAATTCTGTTTATTTACAAAAATGGATACCTTTTTCTCTATAATTTCATCACTGTAGTCTTTGGGTAATTTTGCTTTTAGCATGTTGGTTTCATTCTAGGAATATTTAACAATGAGTAAAAAATAATGGAATATTTGTCTTATCCAAAATTAATTCACATTACTCTTTATTTACAGATTTTAATGTTTATATTTTAATTGAATTTTTTTATTTATATTTTGCTTTTATTCCCCACCCCAAGAAAATTTTCTGGCTTTAAGTGATTTGAACATTAAAAAATTTTCTTAAATCACTTGTTGTGAATCCTTCATTATTGCAAATAAGCAACAATCAAATTAATGAGTAATTTTCAAACAATATCTAATTTAAAAAATGCACCATTCAGATATAAGTTATCTCCCTTTAATTTTCTATATTTGGATTTTTTGCTGAAGTGAACCATTCAACAAAGTAAAGATTTGATTCAACAGTTTCAGTAAAGACAGCTTTTGGAAAAATGACATTCACTGTTATAAACCAGACCCTGTTCTATGGGACGGGGGGGGTCTGACATGCTAATCAGGAAAATTGTCTAATATAATGGAACATGGCGTATAGTATGGTTATCATATGAGCAGGCAATTCACCTTCTTGTTGCAGGAATAGAGCAGAGCAAGTCGAACAATATTCTCAAATGTACTCTCCACAAACATCAAAGGTGAACAAGAGTTGTAATTTATGGCACCCAACACGATGATGTCAGTGTCTAGGCCAATGGTTCAATTGCAAATACACACTGAAAGAGATCATTCCCCAGCTCCTCTTCACACATATATTGATCAAATACATGAATCCAGAACCTACACTGATCACTGTACATTAGTGCAAGGGAACTCCTGGTTAGAGACACAAATATACAGAATCCTCCTCCTCCCCCTATTCAACAATTCTCAAAAGTTGGGGTTGATACTCCTGGTAACTGCCATTCATTTTTACAATACCTAGCATTGTCTTACTTTTATAAACTCCAAATTTATTAAACATAAAGTTTCTAACTTACAATCTAGCTACTGAATTTCAGGATATTTCATGCAAATAACTTTTGTTTGTTTTCAGATAAGCCAGCTTTTATCCAAACTATAAAGAAATGTCTCTCCATATAGTTAGAGAGAGATGGTGACATCTCTCCATATAGTTATCTTTCATGCATAAAAACATGAACTTCATTTCTTGCCTTATGTTCATACAATACCACATGGTAACACTATCTTGAGTGGCTCATGGGCCTTGTATTGATTGAACATTAGTATATAAAATAAAAATAATGCTGTGTTGAGTATACATCAAAATGTTTCCCAAATCACTGACAACCCTATTCTTCAAATATTTATTACCTACAAAGATGTTTTCTTTATCCTTCCTATCCTTAAAATTGTCTTTTGGGAGCATATGTATGATGTTTACAATATCAACAATATGGATACCATATGTATTCTATCTGTACACATACAAGAACGAAAGTTGCACTGAGATGTGAAAACCTGAAACCCTTGGGCTTTTACAGTCTGATCAGAAGATTACTGAATGACGACAAAAGCAAACATCAGTGTAACATTGACGATCTAAGGGTCTTGGGAATTTTAAGAGTCACCAATTTCTGATTATAAAGATTCAAACTTGAGTATTTTTCAAGCTGCTGCTTTTAGCAGACTTTGCCTCTTACTCGCTTTGCTCTAGACATGTTGAGAAGAATGTCTGCATTAGTGTGGTTCCTTATTCTCTCCTACTTTACCCTCCCAGCTCAATTCTCCAACACCTGAAAGCATTCTTCACCATGTCTTTTACACCTGTCCAACAGATGTGCACATTATTTAGTCAGTAGTCTGGTGCACTTTTACTGATTCCAGCATGTCTTCCAGGATAGACAACTTGTAACATCAGTTCTGCAGCTGCTACTGAGTTGGTGCCTTGCTGTAAGGTCAAAATAAAATTATTGCAGCAGCATTTTGACTGACACATGAAGTTTCTGTTTTCTTCTCATGTTTGCCAAAACGTTTAAGAACTTTTTATGTGTGGCTTTGGTCTTCTGATTTACAGCCAAAAATGTATATTAATTTCCAAACTGGTTTGTTTTCTGACCTCACATTTTTAAAATGTTGTTTTCTTATCATGTTTTAAGTACTTTTTTTTTTTTTTTTTTGTTAACAAACAAAACCCAGTGAGTGTAGAATATTTAACTAGAATATTTTTACTGTGTATCTCTTTTTTTCCAAGATGATTTTCTGTTAAGTTTCTGCAGTGTTGACATTTTTTCTTGTATTTATAAATATCATCATCTTCATTACTTTTAGAACACCTCAACTAATACCATTTTAAATAAATCTTACTTCAAATGGTGAATTTAATCAAATTCTTTTGAAATCTATTTTTGAAATGAATGATCATTAAAATCCAGTTAGATTTATTTTTTCTCATAGAAGAAGGGTAGATTTTTCTGAGTAAATGAGTATTTTCAAAAATACAGTATCAATTAACACTGTCTTTTGACTGGTTTTTTTTTTTTTGATCCCATTTGTAATTGTGCTAATATTTTTTTACCGTGCAGATGAGTTTTCTAGTTATAGAAGGCACTTAGAAAAATTCATGAATCAGTCAAATATTTAGAACAGAATACTTTTGGTTTGGTTTAGTTAAGATTATTTTTTAATAATGATCTGAAAATTTGAACCTTTAAAATAATGCTGGATTACATTAAGCTTTGCTCAGATCTCACATTCAATTTTAATGGGTTATTTTAGCTTGAAAGGATTATATATATATATATATATATATATATATATATATATATATATATGTGTGTGTTTTGACAGCAATTTTTCATTTAAATAGTTTTTTTCTAACATTTAATTTTCACATAATTTTCTCCTGTTTTCCAACCTGGTAACAAATGTTTGGTTGCACTGTGTGTTGAATTTGTCCCAATTGGATATGTTCAAATGCTTTTAGCCATTGCTGGTTATTTTTAAGAACAGGAATTCATATATTATGGTTTTGTAATTCAAAACTTTGATGTATTTATTTTTCCCATGATGGCACTTAAAAAAATGTTATAAATTGAAATATTATAAAACTTGAAGTCACAATCACAAAACAAATGCTAAAAATCTTTATTTAAATATCTTCTTACATAGAAGCCCATGAACTGAATAGATTCAATGATTAATACAGATACAGGCCCACTCAACATAAGATTAACTTATACTGATATTGTAAGTGGCTTACAAATAACATCAATATGGTCAAAATATGATTTCTCAATATATAAGCTATTCCTGGATATACTTTTCCCTAGCAGTACCTATTCACTATGCTAAAAGTAATAGGGCCAGGGTTATTCTCTAATATCTCCAACAATATATAGATTGAGGTGATTTTCTTTTTTCTCTCAATTTATATGTAAGATCATATATTAAAAAAGCCCATGTGTTGCTTAACATTGCAGTGAGAACTGAACCTCTGCTGAGTGATATGCATATAACTCCTTCCATGGTTTATGCTATTATCATCTCTAATCTGGATCCCCACAAAGCATCTGGACCTGAGAGCAACCCTCAAATAGTCCTTAATAAATGTGCTCCCAAACTGGCCCCTGTTCTCTCTAAACTGTACAATAAATGCATTACTGCCTCTTGCTTGTTGGAAATCCTCTTCTATTATCCCAGTATTTAAGAACTCAGGTGAACTGTCTGACCCCTCAAACTATGAAACTATTAGCCTTCTATTGCTTTTTTTGCAAACTACTCAAGGGCCTTCTTTCAGACAAGCAATATGGCTTTTACTTCTCTAGGTCTACTGCTGATGTACTAAAGATTATTGCTGAAAGAGTCTATTAAGCTTTAGATAAAACTAGTGAAGCTCAGAATGTTGCTTTGAACATCTCAAAAGTGTTTGACAAGGTTTTGCATACTGGTTTTTGCAAAATGTTGAAAGGCTATGGTATTTCTGGATTAATTTTTGAACTGATTCGATCTTTCTTATCTAATCGCAAAATGAATGTTATCCTGAATGGCCACTCTTCTAGATCCTTTGTACTAATGCATGTGTCCCACTCGACTCTATCCTTGGACCTTCATCAGTGACCTTTCTGATGACATCAGTTCTCAACTTGGTATCTATCTTGATAACACAACTATTTACTACTGTCTTAATAAGTCTCATCAGTTCAATAATGTGGAATTGGCAGGTGATCTACAAAATTAACTACAGTTTGTTAACTGAGGTAAGAAATGTCTTGTTAATTTTAACACCTCCAAAAATAAACTTCTCCCTGTTAATCGCCTACCTCCCATCAGCATGGCTGGTTCTAATCTCCATGAGAGTTACTCATTGCACCTTTTCAGTTTAACATTCTTGGCTAATATGAAGTGCAGCAATTATATTGAATCTATTGCTAGGTCTGCTGCTAAGAAGGTTGGTTCATTGTGTTGTGCTAGACAATTTTTCTCTCTAAAATCTATCTTGCATATTTATAAGATTACGATTCATCCAGGCTTTGAATATTGCAGCCACATCTGGTCTGGTGCTCCTGCTATATATTTAGAGATTCTGGATCAAATCCAAAGAAGAATCTGCAATATTATTGGTCCTTCCCTGGCGTCTCAGCATCAGTCACATTCCCACTGCCATAATGTAGCTTCTCTGTATCTTTCCTATAAATACTTTCATGGTAATTGTTCAGATGTAACCATAAGTTCTATGCTAACAGTTACTTTTCTCATATTTCTCATTTGTGGAATTTTCTTCTGGCTTCATGCTTTCCAGCCAATTTTGATATTCAAAAATTTAAATGCAATGTCAGTCATTATCTACGGTCTTCTTGATTCTTCTTCTGGTGTACTTAATCTCTAATGTTTCTCTTTTTTTCTTGTTCTTCTACACTCAGTAACCCCTTGTATCTTAGTGGCTTTACTGCCTTGCATGGGGTAATATGATTTTTTTTTTTCTTTAAGCTTTGGGAGCTTTCAAAGAATGTTACTTTTGAGTGTTGAAAAATATTCTTTACCTGAAACCCTTTATTCTCTTGTCCTTGCATTTAAAGTCTTTCTCCACCTATCTGACCATGTGACCCTCTTCAGTTTCCTCCTTTTTCTGGGATAATGAGTATGTGTTTCTCCAAGGGGCAGTAACAATTGGGACCACATATTTCATCTCTAAGTCATTGGGGAGGCAAAAAAAAAAAAAAAAGACTTCCTGTCAAAATAAATTATAAAGAAAATAAATTTTTATTTGTGAAATGTGAAGAGTTTTTTTTCTTTCTTTTTTTTTTTTTTTTTCTCTGTTTAGATTAGCCACTGATGTGGTCATTTCAGCTTTTGTAAAATTTGCATCAAGACAGACATTTCCTGTTCACTTCTAAAGAATATGCCATCTAAGTATTATTACATGCTCAACTTAAAAAAAAAATCTAATAATTTCTATATCTGTGTGTGTGGGGGGCGCTCTGTGGATTTCAAGCTCCCTTTTTTATATCAAGAGGAAGAAACTAATAGATTTTTTTTTTTTTTTTTTTTTGTAATACTGTCAGGTTTTATTATGCAGCTCTGTTTTTACAATAAAACCATTATTAACCAACTGATAGTGTTAAGATTTTAAGAACACATCTACATTTGTATGATAAATTTGCAAGATGAATTTCAGCTTATCTGTTAGAAATATTTGCAAATACTTCTTTGGTAGGGTGAGATTTTATTAGGCAATTCAGGGATTGTTCATCAGATAAATATGATTAAATAAGAAAAACAATAGGAAAATGTTTATAGATTTATAAGCTTTTTGTTCATCATTTTAATCATTGTCAGATTTAATCCATATTTTTTCTATTCATACACACACACACACACATATATATATATATATATATATATATATATATAAAATATAAAGAGAGAGGGTGTGTGTTATTGATATTCATTATTTTAGATATATAAATAATGTTGTCAATCATAAGATATAATCTCAAAAGCAAAATACGATATTATGAAGTTATTAAGTCCTGTGAACATTGGAAATTATGAAAAAAATGGAACAGAAATCATAGAATAAACAAAAAGAAATTGAAAACATTGGCAAGAACCAGAAAAAATAGCTTTGAGAATTGTAGAAAACAATTTTTATTTTTAAATTAAGAAGGAGCAATAAAAGTGAATTGACCAGCAAAAACTATTTAAAGAAACTGGTGGATGTTGCAAATGTAAACAGAGAGAAAAGATACAGAATATTAAGAAGGTTGACTGAAGGCATGAAAGCAACCAAATTATTGACTTTAAGTAAATATTGCAAAATTATAAGTTTGACAATGTACATGAAAACTGATTTCTCCTTTTTTTTTTTTAAATTATGAATGTAGAGCTACATCAGATAGACCTAATGGCTGGGTCCTTTATGGAAATTGTCAACTAACATAACTTAGAATGCAACAGTGGGAAGTGTAGAAGACTTTGGGCTTGTATTGTTGGCAGTAAAATTTAACCTCACTTCAGAGTTGGTGATTGTGCTAAAGTAATACAGAGAATTATTTTAAGTTCTTGGACAAGATATTTTTTTGTGTAGGGTAGGTCACAATCAAGATGCTTTAAGCTAAACAACAATTGTCCACCTTGCCAAGAAAAGGCTTCAAAGAGACCAAATTAATGCAATGACCTCAGTCTCTCAAGATATTAATCCAGTAGTAAACGGGTGGTGTTTTGATATTATAAACTGAAACTTGTTTAACTGTTTTGCTCATCTAAATATAAGTATACCCTGACAAATATTACCAACATATTTGATTAATACCAGTTTTATGATGAAAACCTTGCTTTTCAGAATAAAATCTGACATCATGTATTGGAGTGACAGACAGCATACTTGCTGTAAAGGTGATACATTGACCATTTTTTTGTAATTATGTGTATCTGTAAAGGTATCCTCTCATGAGCACTTTGACATGGTCTAATGGTTAGCAAGCTTGTCTCGCTAGATTAATTACGACTGAGTAGTGAGTTCAATTCTTTTGGCTTTCTGCTACATTTAACCTGCGCTTAGTAAACTGGTACAAAGATATCCTTGCTATGCAAGGGTAGTTGTCCATCCTTGTGTGCATGAGTAAAAAAAGGTGGGGGGTTCTGAATGTAGCAGTAATTATGCATGTTGCAGTCGGGAACTTTTCACTGATTCTTGAGAAAGAAAAACGGAGTTCCGATTTAAAAAAAAAAAAAAAAAAATAATATTGAAAACTTTGGATAACTTTAAATGCTTCCAATCCCAGTTGTCACTCCTTAAGATCTTTGACTGCAATAAGACCTCAAATAAAGGCTGAGAAAAAATTCTATTTCTCATGAAAGACAATTGTTTTGGCATTATTTCAAAAGCATTTTTTGTAGCTGAACAAAACAGATCAGCTGTAATTGTTAATGTTTATCAATTCTGTATCTGTGTAATGACTAGGTTTATACTTTTCTTACTCTTAAATAGCTCCAGTAGTCTCCCCTTATCAGGAGAGAAAGTAGGAGATATGTTTTAAGAAGCCCTGCCTGAAATTTGTTCTTTTTACTTAACATGCCTATGGTAAAGTTTAATCTACAAAACATTAACAATAATAACTAATAATGAAATAGAACAGTTATAACAATATGCTGTAATAAATAAAAAAAATATGTGTCAACTAGAATATTTCTTCTTGGCCTATACTTTATCAATCTCAGCATATTCTTCCCCCAACCCTCATTTTAATTCAAGAATTTTCATCTTTACACTTACAGGAATCACTTTACAGCTTCTTTTCTGACATATCTGAATTGCCAGCATTGTTTCCCTGGGGTTTAGGAATCATTAAGCAAATTTTATGAATTTGTTTATGTGGAGATCATTTTAAAAATAATCTACAGGGATGGGGATACATTCCAAGAATCTCTTTTAGCATTCCATACCACATCCCAGACAAATCTGCCAATAGAAGATGATGATACTGCTTTCCCTCCTGAGTATAGTGTCCTGATGATGAGGGATATGCTGATGACATAGTTATTCATAGTTGGGACAAGAATGATCTTGAACAAAAAATTGACATCCTCTACCAAGTATTCCAAGAAATTGGACTCAAAATAAACCTTTCCAAAATAGAAACTATGATCTGGAATTGGAATGAAAGTAGTAATTCATACCCTGAATCAATCATAAAAATTCAAGATGGGGATTTAGTAAGTATTAAATACTTCATATACCTCAGTTTATAGACCAGTTATAAAAAAAAAAAATTAGTATAGAAAGTAAGAACACTGAACATAGAATCGGCTGCACTATAGGTAGTTTTGTCTAACACTGCAAATTCCTACCAGATCAAAGCATTAACCTGAAAATTCTAATGTTTTTAAATAACCTTGTGATATCAAGACTTTCATATGGATCTCATGTATGGTGCCAAACTCATTCAGAAATATCTAAACTGTCAACTGTATACAACCATTTACTAACATCAATAGGTAAAAATGGGTTTGCGCAGAAGAAACCTATGGGTCTTGGCAAAGCTTGTAGACTGGCACTACAGAATCACAACTAAAGGACTGTACCAAATTACAGAAACTACATCACTTAAGGACTTTCAACAGCAACAACAGCAAAAATGGATATCATATGTAACTCAAAGAGAAAATAATAGCACAATCAAGATGTTCACGTTCCATACCACTTCAAACAAAAGGTTAGGAAGGAAGTCTCCATCAATACAGGAAAGAGCAATAACAACTACTGGACTGAAAAAACCTATTTTCCTGAGAAATTAAGAGAAAGATTTTTAAAATTTCAACAGATAGCAGTACTGGCTACTCAGTCAATGAATGCCAAATGTTTCCTTGTAGGGAAATGGCTAATATTATCATTACCTCAGTGAATGTCTAAAACCTCAGTGTCCTGAATCTTAGATATATTATGTTTTTATTTTTGGTTATCTGTACATATGTATGATAAGGTTTAATTGATATGTTTGGTACAATAAGTGATTAATAACAACCAATAATAAAACAAATATAACACGTTATAATAAAAGTTAACATAATGAATGAAATATTCCTTCTTACTATAGATCTTAGCCATTTTAAAATACAATTATTATAAAGTTAAGATCATTGACATTTTCATTTAGAAAGAAAACATTTTATGACTTCTCTTTGACATATGTGAATTGCCAGCATCACATCTGTTGTCCTTTGGGATGTTTTATTAAATAAAACTTAATTGTTTATTTCTGGGGTTGACTGCATGCAAATGAAATTGAGGAAAATGAAATCTGCACATCCACTGACACCTCCCGGGAAACAAATTTATGCTTTTTCCTCAATACCTGTACATGTCTTGTCATTCAACCAAAGTGGGGGTGAGTCCACTTTGACTAATGACCAGTTAATTCAGTCTCTCTCTCTTTTTCAATATATAGACTTTGAAAATTTCGAAAGAGTATTTTTATTAGGTGGAGGCATTGTAAACATATGTGAATCATCGTAGTTTTACAAAAGCAATGTTTTCCTTCCTGACATCTTATGATTTTTCTATAATTATTTTCATGGCAATTGTTCTGAGTTTTCCTCTTTGATACTTTGTCTTCACAAACTTTAGCGCAGTTCTACATCTATATAATAAATGCGAATGTCACTGTGTCACACTTTTTCAACTTTACTCCTAGAAGTTGTAACCCAACATATCATACCATTTTGGAATCAGGCCAACTCTGTGAGTAAATTAAAAACATTCTGGGCCAGATCCAAACCTGTAATCCTGAAATTTTGTATTCCCAAGTTTTCATGACTGCGATTGTTTTTTGTGAATTTTTTTTTTTTTTTTTCATGATTTTTTTTGCAATTTTCTGCAATAAGAATTTTTTATAACTTGGAATTTAATTTGGGAATAATCAAAATTAATTGCGAAACCCAGTGAAAGTAAGGACCTACATACATCAAATTTTCTTTAAATTTATAGTCAGCAAAAGAATTATCATTGAACTTTTAAAAAGTAAGCTTAAATATTAATGCAATACTTAAATGCAGTGATCAATTTTGAGTTCTTCCGTAATATCACATCTCCTTCCTACCTACGTATTATGATGAAGGCCCAATTAAGAGCCTTCCATAGCTAGTTGTTAATAGTTTCTTCTCTCACGCTTATTGCATATGGAACCCTTCTAACACCTTGCTTTCCTCCCAACTCCGATCTTCAAAAATACAATGTTAATCGGCATCTTCTGTCTCTTTGAATCATGTCCTTTTATTGTTCTCTCTCCCCAATAATTTTCTCAGTTTGCATGTTAGTGGCTTTATCACCTTGCTTGGAATGAAATGATTAAAAACAAATGTGGAGGTTTAAAGTGATCATGCTAATTTTTACTGCTAGCCATCATTATAAAAACAAAACTAAACAAAAAAGAACTCTGACAATATAAGCGTATATGTAATCATTCATTTCTAAGCTTGTGTGCACATGTCCTACCACATATGCAAATTAATGAAATATAAGAAACCATTCTCTGTACAATATACTTTTCTCTCTAAAACTGACCAAAGTTAAATTGTCCACATTGGCCCAAATATGAATACTAGTGATGATAATAGTGTGGATAACTGTACTAATATTGCATTTTACCATGTTATATAATTTAACAAATTTACTAATTTTGCTAGAAATTTGTATCTTTCACAGTTGAGCAAAAGAATTGTAATGACAGAAATTTCCATCTGCAGTCTATGAATTAAACTTGATGATAAAGTGTGTGTATCAACTTATTGGTTCACTGTCAAGCTCATAATAGGGGTAACAGCTTTTTGATACTGATGCCTCACCTAGTAAGATAGTTATTGGAAAGCATTTTACTGAAAGACTTACTTTTCTTTTTTCTTTCTTTTCAACTAGTGGTGACATGCCATTTTTGCTGAGATGTCAGGTGACAGCAAAAAAAAAGAAAAATTCAGTTTACTAATTCAGCTTTCTTTGTTGATAACTTCTTCATAAATCCATGGAATATATATTGTAGATAGCTCTGTTGATAAACTAATTGGATTGCCCATAAGTCTGGTAAGGTTTCAGTAATTTTTCATTAAGTAAATTTTATAAGCATCTGAATGACTTGATTGTTCTGGTTAAAGTGTGAAAGATTTATCCTATGAAAATATAAGATTATATTGCATGTTGCTTTTCTCAGTTTTTAGTGAATACTTTTGTTTTTTACACTCATGCGCGCACACACACACATATTTCTCCATATTTGTAAATAATAATGGGGTCTTCCTCTGGATAATGATCAAATTTAATTTTCCATGAATAAAGGGACATAACTCTTCAATAATTTACTGATCATTAACTATAATATTCAACTCTATTTTATTTCCAACTCAAACATGAAACTAATTTTTATTGTCATTAATTATTTTGAAAGTTGAGGCCAACTTTAGCCCTTGTATTTTAGGAATATGGTTTAGAGGAGGGGAATTATTTATTTTATCAGTTTTAGAAGCATGAAATTTTACCAGGATTGATTAAAGAATACATATTTCCCAGTGAGTTGATGCTAACAATAAGAACTAAATTAAATATTCTTTTCTTATTCTCTTATCTTTTTTCTGCTGATAAACTATATACTCCCAAACCTAAAACGGTTATATATATATATATATATATATATATATATATATATATATATCCTGTTGTTTATCAGTCATACATTCTATTTCCAATGTCTTCTTTATCAAGTGTTTTTCTCTTCTGACTTTTATCTGACAATTTCCTTTGGAGAAAGACAAAAAAAAAAAGAAAAAAAAAACCTCAAACTCTAAAAGATTTCTTCATTTTCTCACTTCAGACTTGATATTTCTCAGAATTACTCCCAACACCACCATCATCATCATCAATCTATTCTCTCTTCCCTTTTCATGTATCTTTGCAAAGTACTTTCATATAGTTAGGACATTTAGGGGATGTTAGAACAATGGGCTTGTACCTATCAGAGATGTGTCTTATTATGTCAAAGCATTGAGATTTCATATCCACACTTTAACATTTGTAGATTGTCTTTATTTTCGCTCTTTTTTTTCTTTCTTTCTAGTTATAATTTCCTAAAATATTTATCCTAAATAAATATGAGTAACTAGTGAACATTTTCTTCTAATCTCTCTTTATTAAATTTGGAAAAAACTTGCATGCAACTATGCTTCTGTCTGTGTATATGGATAATAAATTCTTGCATGATTATCAACCTCTGTTATCATTCTATATGTATATATGGTGATTTTTATGTCTAAGTTTTTACATATATATTCGTATCTCTGAGAGGAAAGCTTAAAAATTATGATTTTGAAAAATCCTGTAATAATTAAAAATGAAATAAAACTTCAACTGTTAAAATTAATATTGAACCCCTTAAAAATCACTCTTTCATCAAGAGGAATATTTGCAAATTGTTTAATATTAGTGCTTCTATTTATTTAACAATTGGTTCTTGTTATTTCTACAATTTCTTTAAATTTAATGCGATTATTTGATTTACGTATTTATAACTTTTTTTATTATCTTTCACAGGTTGTTGAAGTTACACACAATTAAAAATTACATAAGTAACTCATTTAAGATTAAATTTAAATATCAAACAGTGAAAGGCTTAAAAAAATAATTCTTTATTAAAGATTTAACTTTAATTTTGCTTTTTGTTGTAATTGCTAATTAAACTGTAATTAAAACTTAAGCATGGCATGGTACATTGCTCATATATTTGTTTTTTTTTTCTTTTCTAGCACCTGTAATGTGATGTATTCAAAATATTACATAGTTTGGGTTCCCTAATGTCTTTTAAGATTGACTTGATGTGAAAGGATCATAAAGAATGGTGATTTTTAAAGGAAAATAAAAATTGTACACAAAATAAGTAAACAAACTATGAAGATCAGTTGCGTATACAAAGAAAGATTATGCTGAATTAAGATGTCAAATAAAGAGAAAATAATTCTATTATTTCTAAATTCTTATAACTTTTATGTGCGTAAGACATTGAAGGTAAAAAGCCAAAGGCCCAAGAAGCTCTCTGCAAGAGTTTAGCCTAAAGTTCACCCAAAGGGCAGTTTCTAGGCTAGTAGAGAAATAAATTTCTTGAAGCAAAACATAAAATTTTTGTATTTCAAAATCTTTAAAATACTTCCTGTTTTGACAAGAATTAGTTTAGGGTTTGAGTTTAAGACTTTTGGCTGACATGTGCATTTTTAAGTTGATATGACTTTTAATTTCTTGTACTGTTCCATTTATGACATAATTTCCTGTCCTTTGTAGCTCTTAATAAAATTTGTTATCTCTCTTTCCTATCCATTTACTCAAAGTCGCTAGGTAGGTTATATATATTTTCTGCTGACCTTCAATCTGTCATGTGAGTATAAAATCTTCTAAGCTCTTTTTCCTCATTATGTACCTTAGAAATTTCAGTTGTCTCTTTCTGAGGTTAAGTATGTGTCCAGTGTTTGTCTTGTCTGGTTTTCTAAGTAAAGTAAATTTAAACTCCTATTCTGGCACAGAACTACTCTAGGTAGAATGTCCTCTCTCATCAGCCAACCATGTAAGGGGATGTAACTGTTGGTGTTTACTGCACCACATGCAACCAACTCTGGGTCTTTTGTCAGATTGCCCTGATTCTCTGTTACATGTACTTTTTGTTTCCATTTTCTCTAAAACTTTCTGTCTATGGTATCCTCAGCATCCTTCTGTTTTTAGCCAAATATTTTTCTTTTTTTTAAAGTTCTTTGCTCTTCCACTTGTTATTATGATTCTTGAATCCATAATAGCTAAATTATATCCTCATTTTCTTTTTGCAAATGGTTTGTTTCTGCACAATGGAAGAGCATTGATCTGTAAAATGGAAAGTTAATATTTTATACCTGTCTGGTGTCTTTCATCCCCAATAATTTAACCCTTTTAACCTGATAGCAAATGAACGTTCTGGTTACTGACCAAATGATACTAATGGCCTTTTACTTGCAATACCTTCTTGTATTCAACAATGGTTAAATACCGATTTATTCTTTTGCCAAATGAAAATAGCTACGTTCAAGTCTTAGTAATTGTTCTTTTTTTCTATTTTCAGGTAAGTGAAAGTGAAACAAGATGTTTGTGACTTCCTGCTTCACTAGATCTTTCTTCCTCTTCTTCTACATGGCCATAAACATCAAGGTTTTGTATACACTATATTTATTCTACTTTTGCCTTTTGGTTCTTATTTGGCTACTTTCTCTCTCTCTCTCCCTTTACCTTTTGCTTGGCTGTGTGTATGAAAGTCGGTTAGCAACCTATTGTTGTATTTGTTACCAAAGCAGCATTGCTTTTAAATTTACTCCTGTCAGCTTTTTATTTGTAACAAAGCTGTTACTTGGCAATAGATGCTTCATCCGATGTAGTATATGATTGCCTCTAAATATTTAAAGTATTAGATGCATCTTCTTATATCCACAGAGTTGAATCACCATCATTCATTACTTATTCCATTGGTAAGGAGGATCTTCCATTCAGACAGCTTCTTCCCATGAAGTGCTACTTTGTGGAACAGACTCCTGAGAGAATGGCTCCCTGGACGCTACAATCACCTTTTCAAGTCTATAATCAATCATTATCTATCCTTCATATACTCATAATCTGCATCTCCTACTTCCTCCACTTATGTTCATATCGTGCACTTCATTCAAGAACCTTCTACCTTGAGTGGCACTTGGGCTTTGTCTTGGGTGAACATTTAGTATTAAAAGAATATTTATACACAACAGTGATTGCTTCATGCATATAGGTTTGTCCCCTGCCTGACCCAAAGGTTTTTTCCCCTTGAAATAACCAATGATTTGGAATAAATGTTTTTCAATGACATGAATTGGAATGATTATATTGAATTTATTGCTGGGTCTGCTTCTAGGAAAGTTGCTTTACTGTGTCATGTTTGGCAATTCTTCTTCTCTGAATCATAAATCTACCATTCATCCAACCATTGAATACTGTTGCCATATCTGGTCTAATGCTTCCTACTACTTATTTCAAGATTCTTGAAAAAGCTCATAGAAGGGTCTGTAAGGTAATCAAATTTACCTGGCATCTCGACTTCAATCACTTTCTAACTGACATGACGTGGCTTCCCTGCCTTTTTTACAAATATTGTTAGGGCAACTGTTCTGATGATCTTTCCTCCTTAGTGCCTCGACCACATAAATTTAAGCGTACTACTAGATTGGCAATTAGGTCTCACCTTCTTACTATTGAACTAGCTAGATGCAACCATCAGTTCTATTTTAATATTTTCTTTTCTCACCTGTGGAACTTCCGTTTTTTTTTGTGTCACTACCACATACAGTTTTCAAAGATTTAAATGCAACGTCAATCACCATCTGGCTTCCTAAATCCAGTTCTATTATTGTCCTTTTCCTCACTTCTCCTCAATAAAGTCTTCTAACTTTTTTTCACTCCCCTTGTCTTAGTAGCATTATTGCGTTGCTTCAGCTGAAATGATTAAAAAAAATAATCATAGAAAAAATAGTTAAGATGATCAGATTTTCTCCCAATGTTGGTTTAAAATGGTTAGGGATTTTTTACTGAAAATCAATGCTCTCCACCTTACATACACACACCTCTCCCTCTCTCTGATAAAAATGGACATAAGAGAAAAAGAAAACAGCTTCACTACCATACTTGGTATAAAAGTAGGAATGGTGGGGAAGCTCTTTTTTTTTTTTTTTTTTTTTTCACCATCCCCCCCCAACAGATCCTGCAGTGTCCTTGTGTTTACACTTAATACTTACCTAAAACTTATGAATACTCTTCTTCCTAATTGTTTATTATATATTTTAAATGAGTTTGAAAAAAAAAAAAGTAAAATTGTCCATTTTTCTTGATGATAGTGTTACCAGATTGAGTGACCTATCATTTTAACCAATTATTTTCTGGGTGGACCTCTCATGATTACATGTTACTGTGTAGAAGCTAATAGGATTACAACTCACCAGATGATCCCATTGCCTGGCAAATGTCATGATGATTTCATATTGGTTTTATCTCTTAGCTGTGATATGAGTTGAGTTCAGGTGAATCTAGGTTAGAATTAACAACACTTCTCGTCTCTTCATTTTTAAGTATACGTCTATAGTAGGAACAAAACACCTAAAACTGTTAAATAAAAACGTGTTCTCAATTTTCTCCTTTTTTTTTCTTTTTTCTTTTTAATTTGTTCCATTTATGGGCTGCAGAGTTTTTATTTACATTTGGACTAATATCCTCGTCTTTATTCTTGTTGTGACAATAATAAAGACACCTTCTTCAGGTATATGTTGATTCAGATAACTTTCAGAGAATTTCACACTGAACCTGAAACATTGTGACTACAAAGATGAGGACATTGGTCTGAATGTAAATAATGCCAAGTAATTTGTTAAAGTTTGCCAAAAGAAATCCTTTGGTAGAAAAAGTTTCTTCTGCACTTCTCACTTGTGGAACTCTCTTGCAGTAACCCCCTTGCATCTTAGTGGCTTTAGTGTCATATTTGGAATGAAATGATTAATTAATATATATATATATATATATATATATATATATATATATATATAAATTATTTTGTGAACTCGTATTTTATTTCTTTAATTATTAACTTTATTGGAACTGAAAAAGAAGTTATTCAAAAAAAAAAAAAAAAAATGAAGAAACTGAGTGAATTATATTCATTCTTTTTTTTTCTGTCTTGTGTAACATAGCAAAATGTTTTTAATGCATATTCACGGTCCTATTATAGAATAAGTAAAATAAAATGAAAAGCTAAGGAGAGTGAAAGGCTGATAAGTAACCTACCTGTATGGATTACTTATTGGTAGCAAAGATTGGTGTTCAAACCCAGGTCATATGAAGGATTTCAAATATTGATTGTCAACTTAATACACACCCTTCCCACTTTGAAAATTGGTTTAGGATAATCTTCCTATTTCTATTGCGACCCAATTGGCCTTGTGTCAGTTTAAGCCACGGTATTTCAAACAAATATGACTAATAAAATTTTTCATTGAATTATTTCTTCTTTTTTTTAATTTTAATATACATCTTGAATTAACTATTTGGCTTGGTTAAAAAGTCTTTTTTAAAAATAAATATCAATTCTTTGCTACATGTTATGTAGTAAAAAGTTTAAGTGTTGGCAATGCAAGAAGTTTGGCAAAATCTGTAATGAAATAGCCCATTCCTCTTCAAGCTGTTTTTTTTTTTTTTTTATTTCAGAGTTTTCCTTTTCCTAGACTGGTTGCCACCTTAAGGCAAGAAAGCTCAGTTAGCCCTCCTATTTAACCCACACCTGGAGGATTGATTGATTAGATTTTTTTTTACAGCTTATGAATCTTTTGTGGGTTATTTAAAGCCAGAAAATATATTGGGTTCTAAGAATTATATTTTTTAATTTTTTTTTTCAAATGAATATTGCATTAACAAATTTTCCAGATAAGCCTTACTATTTAAACCATAGCTAGAGGGGGAGGTGTATTCATTCCTTTCCCAAGAGTATTTGCTCATAAGTGAATGTAACCTTGCCCCATGTTTCCATTTCATTGTATTACTATAGAGTTATCCTCAGTACAAGTACTAGCAGTCTATGGCAACTGGATATAGATTCACCTAGCAGATACCTAAACTTTGAACATCAGACCCATTGAGTTAATTGTTGCAGGAAAGGGAGGTTTTATATGCCATCAAAGAAGACAAGAAGAGATAGACTGTTTCTTAATTAGTCTTTTTGTCCTTTGTTTTCTTCCTCGTGTCACACACCTAGTGTTGTAAGTTTTATTCAACTGGGGGCTCTAATAAACTAAAGTTAGTAAATAACTTTTTCCTTTGGGCAACACATTAGTCAGTGTGTGTTCTTTTCCTCTCCCAATTAAAATACTGATAAAAGAAATGTCCTTTTTTTTGGCATGCAGAGAACATAGAGACCATTTGTTGACAGTTGTTTAAATCCTTCTAGTATTTCACCACTATAGTTATTGTTGTGAATTGTTTCTGTCTGTAATTTAAAAAAAAAAAAAAAAAAACTCTAGGGCCATAAGTCAGGGAACCCAGTGAAACTTTAACTCATTACTCAGAATTAATGTTCAATCCAGACTGGCCCATCCTGGATAAGACAATAATCTACATCCTGGGTAAGACATCCAACAGGTTTTGAGGAGCGTGGAACCACCTCTTAATTGCTGGTGTTCCCAGGTCCAACGTGACCTGGGTGGTAGCACCTGTTAGGGTCCCAGCTATGGGCAAATAGTTGACCCCCCAAACTGGGGTCAAAGCACCATGAATGTGTAAAAATAGGTTTTAATACCAGCAATACATTTTTGTAGAAGCAATGAATTTTTGAAGAAAAAAGTTATTACCAGCAATACATTTTTGGAAAAAAAAAAATATTAGCAGCAGTAATAATATTGTCAGCATTGAATAACCCATAGAGGGTGATATACCATAAAACAAACCAAACCAAACCCAGATCATTGCCCCATTTCCATTTTTAGGCCTAGAATTCATCTCTTTGGTATACAAATAATCTTGTTGGCTGGAGAGGATGTAGAACAGAAACCATTAACATTTGTTCAAAATTATTTTCATAAAGCTTTCTTCTGCAGATTGAGGAACAAGTCTAATTAACACTTCAATATATTTCTTGGATATTACAAAATGAAATGATGCATTTCTGTTTGATGTGGACAGTGTTAAACATTAATGTGTATATCAAAGAATAAATTCTTATAAATAAGAATCCTAATTAAACAATGTCGTCAATGCATTTTTATTGGAAGAAATCATGATACAAGTTGACTGACCTCAATTTAAATTCTTGTGTCCTTTTCAAATACATGTTGTTCTCACGGAATTTTACATTGTTCTTTTTGGATACAAGACATCTCCTGGGAAATTTATTTATTTGTTTTTTTTTTTTTTATGGTTGGGAGGTGGATACAGGTTGTCTTCAGGAACTTTTAGACATGTCTTAGGGATTGGACTCATTGAAGATGAATTCTCTGGTAGGATTGTTTCACTTTTGGAATACAAATCTTCAAAGAAAGGAATAAATATGATGATGAATCTTAGTAAAAAAAATTTCCAAGATTGGACTTCCAATTCCTTATTAAAACCTCTGACCTTCTCAGTTGAAAATTGCTATTTTTAATTGAGTGGTGTAGATTTGACAAAACTGTTATTTTTCATTCTGGTGTAACTAATCAATATTCCTTCATGGAATCTTCAGGTTTTAATGCTAAACATTGCCAGCAAAAACTGGAGAAACTGTTTATAGTGAAATGAGGAAGTATTCACTTTTAATAGACAGATAAGTTTGGATTGGCTTAAGTTTGTTGATCATAAGCAATGCCAATATGCTGCCACTTGTATGGTATAGTTTTTATCTAGCAAACGCCAAATAAAGAATGGCAAGATCTGTCAGGAATGAAAGATTCTGCTTATTATTGACAGCAATGTCCATAAAATAAATAAATGAAAGGAGCTGATATTATCATCTTTATAGAATTGATGATCTGTTGTGGGAAATCAGGTTGAAAGAGAAAAATTGAAAGCTTATGAGTCAGTTCTGTAACATCTCAAAGACCTCAGCAACAAATACACTGCCATTTTCCAAATTTGGAATTGTCTGGAAACCAATTCTGTTTTTTTCCTCTTTCTCTGCCTATACCTGGCATTTACCCAGTATGGGTTGAGCTGACTATGGCCAGTTAGTGCAGAGTCTCTCTGAATATCTTGACTTTGAATGTTTTCACTGATTAATTTTGGGTTAAAATAAAACATTTGGTCATTGTGTTTGCCTCACTGTACTTGCCCAAAAGAAAATATTTCTTTACAAAAGAGCCACAAATTGTTAGATTTTTCAAATATGGGATTAACTCTGTTATGTCCCTTCAACTAGACAATCTTGTTCTCTAATAATAAATTAAACTTTTTGCTGTTATTGGAAACCTTATCACTAATGTAATTGATCCTAACTTGGCATCTCGACTTCAGTCATTTTCTCACCAATGTGACATGGTTTTCCTCTGTGTTTTCTACAAATAATTTTATTGTAACTGTTCTGATGTGCCTTTTTCACTGGTGCCCTAACTACATGAATTTAAGCATGTTACTAGATTGGCAACTAGGTCTCACCATTTTTCTGTTGAACTAACTATATACAACCACCATTTCTACTCCAACAGTTTCTTTTCTCACACTTCCCACCTGTGGAATTCTCTTCAGATTTCTTGCTTTCCTGACACCTACAATCTTCAAAAATTTAAATGCAGTGTCAATCACCATTTTCCATTTTCTTGAAGTTTGTTCATTTTTGTGCTTTCCTCACACCCCCCCTTCACAGTTTCATCATTCTCTTTCACTTTCATCCCCTGTAAATCCCCCCCCCCATTCTAGTGGCATTATCGCTTTGCTTGGGGATGAAATAATTAAAAAGAAAAAGAAAAGTGTCAATGTTTAAACCATAGTTCATACCAAATTTTACTTGGCAATTTCTCTTGATTAATTGACATGTAAAGTAAAAGTTTTTACACTTACCTCCAGGTTGTCTATTGATAAAGTGAACAGTGTCTTTGAATTCTTTCTGAATTTGTAAGATCCATTTTATATCAAGTTAGTCTTGAGCATGTGTAAATATCACTTCAAATATTTGACTTTGTTTTAGACAAACTTCTCTACTTCCTATTAAAGAATTGAAAATGTTTGCATTTAAGATAATCTGTATTATAAAAACAGAATTCTCTCTGATGTTGGATTAGACATCTGCTGTTAATTTTCTCTTGAATGTTTTGCTGAAGATTTTGCTCATTTGTAAATCCTTTTGAGTTAATAAATTTTATCATTGAATTTAGAGTTTTTTCATATTGCCATATTAAGGATGTTCCTACGCTCTGCCAAAAGCTGCAGGGACGAAAGTGGCTTTTGTGGGCTCAACACTTTCATAGCATGAGATTTAGCAGCAGTTGTATTGTCTCCTGAAATGGCCAATTTCTTTAGTTAAAGTCCAAACAAAATAATTTTTGATCATTTAGTGTTACATACAATATTTTTCTTGGTTCTCTAGTTATGCGGATTTATATTCAGAAATTATCCTTGTTGTAACCCTAAGTTACCCTCAGCACATCTTGCCATGTTACAATTTGATGGAAAGTATCAGATTTATACCCATTCTAATTTATTATTACCAGTTTCTGTTAAGTGGTAATAATCAATTAACGATGATTGTTGACAATATTAAAACATTATTAAATTAAAACATATCCCCTCTTAACATATTTTCATATCTTAAGTTTGAAACTGTTTTTTTGTTTTTTTTTTGTTTTGTTTTTTGTTTTTCTTTTTAGTTATGAAAATAAAGAAACAAATTCTCAGTTGTTTAAAGACTGAGAAATTGTTTCTCTTTCTATTCAGATAAGACCCACAACGGGGTGGGGGGAGTATATGAAGATGCTAGCATCAAAACCTGTGGATTCAGTAATTAAATAGATACAGTTTTAAAAAAATAGTGAACAGTTAACAAGACTTTTGCCCCATAAAATTTTACCATTTAAAAATTCAATGATTCAAACCCTTGTTTATCGACATCAAGTTGATTTTATTTTGAGTGAAGTTCTTTTTCATTAATTCTCTCTATATATAAATCTAAGCAAATAGATTTTCAGAATCTTTTTTTTTTCTTTTTCCAATTTGCAAAATTTTCAGCAGGGTTTTCTTTTTATTTACCTTGTTACCTGAATTTTCTGTCTCTCTCTCACACTCTGTCTCTCTCTCTCTCTCTCTCAAATGATTGCTTGATTTCAATTTCATCCAATATTCTATCTCCATTATTATTTTTGATGTTTCCTCCCAACTTTAATGATTGCAAACACACTGAAGAAATCTCCCCTTTTTTTTTTTTTTTCCTTCTTCATTTGACTTCAAGAATATTTTCACGCAACTTAAAATTAGGCGGGCTTGTCAGGAGCAGATTTGTTTTCATTTTTTTCAAACAAAGAATTTATTAGGTTTGCTAGCTTTTCTTGTGGCATATTTAAGCTGCTTTTAAAATACAAAACAAATCTATTTTTGTAAAAAAAAAAAAACAACTTTTAGAGGCATTTTCTTAATTTCATGATCTAAAACAACTTATATAGGTTCAACAGGATTCATATCAAGAATGAATTGATCATGAGTCATTTACCCATCACTATTCTTTTCTTTTTCTTTTTTTACTCTTAAATGATTGTCTGCTTGATTTCAATTCTATTCAACTTTTTTTTATATCTCCTTTATCATTCTTGATGTTTCCTCTCAACTTTAATAACAAAACTTGTACACTGATTGCAAACACACCAAAGTTTTCTTCCTCTTTTATTTGACTTCTCTAGCCTCGAATGGGCGTCCATTTTAAATTTATGTTTCCTCGTCTTTGCAATTATTTTGTGCTCCTCACTCGTAATAATATTCTCATTTCTGACATCTTTTTCACTTTTTATTATTTCCTCATTTGAAACTTGGGCGATACATTTAACTGTCTGTAACTTGTGTCTTTATTTATTGACAACAATCCTTTTTCTTTTCTTTTTTTTTTTCATACCTCACCTTTTTATTTGCCTTATTTGTAACCATTTTTAGAAACTGCTTTCATTTTCAGCATCACTTTTCATTGCATGTCTAACTTCTGATCCCAAATCTAGATTCTCAAAAACTTCTCTTTTTAATTCCGTAGCATCTTTTTCTTCCCATCTACTACATTTTTTCCTTATTTTTTAAATAATATTGAAAATGTATTTTCATTCAGCCTCCCTAAGGAATGACAAGTAATTGCCAATAAGTTCAAGATATCAGCAATTTGTATATTTACTATCATTGGTCTTTTTAGTTCTGTTAAAATTTATTTTTTAGACTACTTTATTTTTTGTTTTTGCTCTTTCATTTTTTTTTTTTGTGTGTTTTGTTTTCTTCTTTTTTTTTTTCATTCCTCTGCTTCCTGATTTATACAAGTTGACAAATTGAATTCTGTTTTTTATTTGTTTTTTTTTTTCCATGATAAATCTCATCTAAATTCTATTTTCTTTGTCTTTGATTGCAATACTTGAACCACTGTACTGTTTTTGATAACACTTCTTCAAATTGTCTAAACATTGAACCTGAAGGGCAAGGGAACAAAATGTACTAACTGGAATGTTATAAACCACCCAACCCCTGTCAAAAAAATATCATTACTCATTATTCATTTTTCTCATGAGGATAAATATGACACAAGATCAGTCTAATTTGTGGGTCACTATACAATTTTATAGGGGTTTGCTCAATCCTATTGTCTTTTACTACCAATAACAAGAGTATATCTATTGACTTTATCCTATTAGTACAATGGGAGGTATTGCCTGCGAGACAGATCCCTAGGGACTGGGCACTTTTTAGTTTAACTGGAACTTGCTTAACTAGAAGACAAATCTGATCAGTCTAAAATAATGTCTTATTGAATTAGAAATTATTCTTAATTTTTTTATTGGACATCCAAATTAGAAACAAATGTTTTGTTTTTTCTGAATTTTCTACTTTCAAAATAAAAAAGGGTGAAAACCTCACATCATTGACTTGCTTCTGAAATTGTGTGTGTGTGTGTGTAATAGTTTATTTTTGTCTAATTCTTCAGACTCCTATTTGCATATAAACTCATTTTTGCTACATCAATTTTTTTTTCCTAAATTTGTACTTGTTTTCACATTCCTAAATGCAGATGCAAGTTTTTCATAAACAAATATTGTTAATCCCCTTTTTTTTTTCATTTTACTTTCATTTATGGCTGAGAGTTTTCTCCAAGGTTTTCATTAAGAACTTTGATATTTTACTAGAAAGCAATTGTTGGTCTATTTTGTATTTTTGTTGTATTCTTTTCAATAAATTTTTGTTGAAGCCAGGTTTCTTGGTCTCTTTAGTATGGTTCCGGAAAGAAATTTTCACTTTTATGAAAGCATTTTTGAGAATCTTAGGAAGACTACTTATTTGAAAAAAAAAAAAAAAAAAAAATTAAGGCCAGCCATATTTCGGATCTAAATCAAGAGATGACTTTTCTTTCTCAGCCTGTGTAACATTGAATATTGAAATAGCATTTCTGAGAGCAGAACTTAAGAATTCTCTCTCTGTGTCTTCAAATTCTGAGAGTGTTGCAGAAAGGAAAATATACAGAGTAGAAAAAAATAAGAAAAGATTTTCTTTCTCATCTCTATTAGAAATTGACATGTATTATGTCTCTTTCTTTTATTACATTACTTTGATTTTTTTTATCATGACCAGAATCAAGTAATATGCTATAATAATGGATTGTCAGTTTTAGCCCTAAGCAAATTGTTCAATTGAATAGCGAACACTAGTTGATACTTGATAGAAAGTTTCTAATCTCTCTAATATGCACACATACATTATCCTAGAATTGGATAATCTTTCAGTTCATGTATATGAAGTCTGTCTGGAAACTATTTTGAATAGCTGTAGAAACCAGTTGTGCAGCCTTGATGTAGATTAGCATTCAATCATAGAGGACACCTTATTGAATATGTGTGAACAAACACACTCCCATGGCATTCCTCCATTGGCAGTGAGGCATTATTTTGTGAGCTTGTGTACTGTGAGACCATCACATTCTCCATAGCTTGTGTAGGGTTCTTTGACAAAAATACATCAAAGCAGTAGCGCCCTCACCTTCAACTAGCCAGACTTCGTACTCTGAAATTTCTGTTTTTTTTACCAATTTTTTTAAAATGACAGATGAAATTGTATGGATGAGATTAAGGGGAATGAATTGAGACATTAGATAGTGATGTCCAAAACTTTATTGGTTGTTTTAAAAAAGTGAAATGGACATTTGAATAAATGTCAAAAGGGGATTACTTTGAAGGGGAGAAATCTATCATTGCCTTTGAGAAATTTTGGGAATAATATTGAATAGCTGACTTGCTGCTTGAGAGACCTTGAAATAACTTAAAAAAACAAACAAACAAAAAATATTAACTGATCAAAGTGCTAGGAAGTTACTTCAGTTTTATTGTTAATTAATTTTTAATTTAAATTAAAAAAACAGACAACTAAGGATCCATTTATTATATTTTATTTCTCTAGGAAAGTGATGTTTTTCCTGGTTCCTAAGATCACATTTCCACGCAAAACCTAGTGAGCCAGAAATTACCTACATTTAACAAATTTTCAGGGTACTACTGAAAGTCTGTTAGGTGAAACCGTAGTAGGTAGGTTCTGGCTTTCCTGTTTGGAGATATTTATATATATATATATATATATATATATATATATATATAAAAACCTAGTAAGCCAGAACCTACCTACCAAGGTTTCACCTAACGGATCTTCAGGGTACTACTGCTGAAACCTTAGTAAGTAGTTTCTGGCTCACTAGGTTTTTAGATTTTGCTCTACTTAGTGTATTTTATGCCTTTACTTAATTTATTTGGTCAGTTTTTTTTTCTTTTGACTGGGCATTGCTGTGCTGATTGATTATTTTCAACCAACACAGATGTCTTTGAGTCTTTTCTTTTTTTACTGAAATCCCCCCCCACCTGATATAGATTTGTTCAAATATATACATATTGTATTATTTGTGGTTCTTTTTTGGGTTTTTTTCATTCCACCTGAGTATAATTATTAAAATATTTTAATATTTATATATATATATATATATATATATATATATATATATATTTGTTTGAATAAAAGACATGTCTTTTATTCAAACATATATGCTCTGAATCTTACATTGAGCTCTCTGGATATCATCCTCCTCAGGTCTATCCATACGGATTACCTAAATTTGAATAAACTATATATATATATATATATATATATATATATATATATATATATATATATATATATATATATATATATATATTTGTTCAGATCTGACATTTTATAAAGATACACGCATTGATATCAACAATGCCTCATACTTTTCTCAAGAGTATTTACATGAAAGTGAATGTAGCAAACTCAGCTGAAACTGTTTTGGTGATTTTTTTCATTCTGAGCCAATAACGCCACATATACAGGTTCTGATGACAGACGTCTAAAGAATGTTTCTTCTTAATTCACTTAATAAATGCAAAGAAATCAATGGGCAGTTGAGATTTTGGATGTAGCTTGGAGATTTTGAGGACAATGTCATCTTTTCAGTTTTATATTTTGTTTTTTAAGTGGGTGTGTATGAACCTCCAAGTAAAGACCAGCTGTTGCTGCTTCTGCGGCCCACTATGCATCTGGAGATTTCCCCAGGAAGACCAGCTGTTCATGATATTGGGGAAGAAAGGTATAATCCTGGTTGTTCAAAGCATTTGAGGTTTGTAGGAAATAGCAACTCAGAAAATTGTATATACTTTTTGTTAGAACTTCTGATATTCTCTGGTTATTTGCATCGAAATAACTTTTCATGAAAAATGGAGCTCATTGCCATATAACAAAAAAATAAAAAATATCCTCAATATTGTTAGGTAAATGGCTTTCATGGCCTGTTCATACCTGACACAAATCCCTTTCAACATATACAGATTGTACTTGTTCATGGAATTAAGAAAATGTCTTCAAAAAAGTTTTTGTTTTTTTTCTTTTTTATAAAAGTACATTTGTTTTGTACTTTGTATAGAGCTTAGATGATAGCAGAACTAATAAATTCTTTGAAAAAAATGAAAACTTTAAAATCTGTTCCTGACAAACTGATGTAAGTCTGTATCCTCGAATTGTTTAAATTCTACAATAAAAGTACTTATTTTAAAATAAAAAATGCACTTTCAGCATACACACATACACACACACACACACACACACACACACAAACATTTATATATATCAGCAAAAGCCCCAAGCACTGAACTAGATATTGGTGCGTTTCATATTCTCCCTAAACTAAAGAAGCTGATTACTAGTTGTAGCCTTGCTTTTTATTTCCTAAAATGCATAAGTGCAAATAAACAGAATAAATTTCATAATTCTTAATGTGTTCTGTGTTCTTTAAAATAAAGACTGACTGCAAAATCTAGTCAAGGTCTGTGCAATCTGATGGAAACGCCTATTTCTTGCATAATGCACGGCTTTTAGATAAAACTTCCAAATTGATCTTCTTTCTTGTATCAATGCATTAACAGTTTGAGTTAAAAGAAGAAAACAATTCTATTTTATTGTGCAGAATGGCAGCATATGACTTCTTTTAAGACTTTTCCTGCCAATGAATTGAAAACTAAAAATGTTCATTGGCTATAATGCATTTTCGTTTCACTATTCTGTTTGTTTCCACTCAATACATTAAAAAGCAAAATAAGATAGTTTAAAATTTTTTAGTCACAATTATAATGGATACTTCATGTTTTAAACAAATATATTTTTTCTGAAAGCTTGTTTATAAAAAAAAAGGAAATGTGTCTTTTAAGGAATTTTGTACACTTAATTGAGAATTTCATATTAAAAAGAAATTATTTAAATTACTTTTTAATATTGGAAATAGGAAATGTATGTGTCCTTTTTTTTTTTATTAATTTTCACTAACCAACATTACAAAAATTTCTCTTAATAATAATTTTAAAATAATTCAGCAGACGACGTTATTTATGGTAAGTGGCGATTGCTTTACTTGATTTCCGCTGTTCGATACTATATATCTGAAAAATGGCACCTTTATTATGTTTGCCCTCACTTCTCAGCCATTTGACTTGGATCAAAGTGTAGTATCTACCCTAGGGTGAATAAATTACATCTCATCTCTCAGTTGTGTCTCAGTCTGCAGACAGTGCAACTGAAAATATTATTGTGAGGTACCCAGTCTTAGGAAACAGCTCCCTGCTCAGTACCACTGTACTAAAGAGACGGGGATTGGTAGTAATACCGATGCCACTGTTTTTGGATCTGTCTCTGGTGCACAGACTCAGGCTTCTCATATTAAACTGACCTTGGGCCACATCTCGCCGGCATGAGGCAGCAATCACTTTTTGGCCTTTTCACTGAGATCAAAGTGTAGTAATTGTTCTTATCAGCTTAATCTGATTCTCTCTCTCTCTCTCCATTTCTATCTTCCCTTCTTTCATTCATCTTCCATGCCTTTTCACTAAGATCAAAGTGCCATATTTGTTCTCATCAGCTTAATTGGATTCTCTCTCTCTCCACTTCTATCTTTCCTTCTTTCTTTCATCTTCTAGGCCTTTTTACTAAGATCAAAGTGTAATATCTGTTCTTATCAGCTTAATCTGATTCTCTGTCTCTCTCAATTTCTTTCTTTCTTTCATTTTCTCACTGGAACCAAGTTGTGTCTTACCATGCAATCAAAATGGAATAGTGGCAGGGCATGACGGTCATGCAAATTAACAGGGAGGAACAAACACATTTATAATAGGACTTTCATTTTTTTAAGATTCATTTTAAACTTTAGGTATCAAAAATTAGTGGAGGTACCTACATTTTAGTGTTTCCAGCTATGTGTTGTGTGCTCAGTGTCTTCTTGCCTCGGCTGCTACTCTTTGACAGTTTCTCCTGTTGGGTCAGGTGATTGCTTTGGGTCTAACAGACAAACTACCTCTCTGTTGACTGGCTTATCCTTAGGCAGGGGAGTGGGTAGCTCTTCTGAGCCTCTACCCCAATAATTATTTTTTTGCCTTGTCATTTTAATTTCCTCTTCTAGTCCATTAGCACTTATGGCTAGTTTGCTTTCAGCCAATCAGAATGTTAAATACAAGTGAATATATCCTGATGCCTTCTACAAAACAGCCAATCACTGCCATTTCTAGGACACTGTTAGTTAGCATCTGAATATGATCTCTCTTTATCTTGTCACATATGCAACTTCATTCTTCCCTGACATAATTAGAATAAAAACATGTAAACTTTAAAAAGGAAGAGATTTTCATATTTTTTTTTAATAGAATTTACTTTTATCTATAAAAGGCAGCTTGTTGTGAAATACAAGCTATAAAGTGATGAATATCAGACTAATCTTGTAAATCAATTATTAACTGAGAACTCTATTTTTAAAGCCTTGTGACAGACTAGCATAAGCATGGTAAATATCTACATGCAGCTGAATATCTGTGAGAGAAAGAGATGTAAGTTTTATTTCATTGTATCTTAAAAAATAATTTTCATTTGTTATATTTGGTTTTATTTCTCTTACAAGTGGCTCTTCTCTTCTTTTTGAAATTTCCCTGCCTTTTCCCAAAATAATAAAACTACAGGAATGGATAGAAATGATAAAAAAAGTCTTTCCCTAAATAAATCTTGTTTCCCTGCAATTTAGTTGTACATGATCAGTTATTGGATTCTGTTGCTTCTCATTGTGATTTATTTCATCAATCAATGGAGAAACATTTATAATCCTTTCTTTTTCAAGTAAATAATTTGGCATCAACATTTCAAAGAATCAAGGATAATGGTCTCTGCAATGCTGAGAATTCTTTCACTTCTGACCTGAATCTGCCATAATTTCTGCATTTATTTTATTTAGTGCTTTAATGGTGTTTATTAAATTTATTAATTAATTTTGATAAGAAGTAATTAAATTTGGCTTTAAATTTCAAAAAGGTGTCCTTTTGATTCAAAGCAAGAAAAAAAAATTGAAATAATTATAGAATGCTCAGTTTTTTCAAAAAGTTGAAAAAAAAGATTGAAAAACAAGAACCATAGGGAAAAAGGAAAAAAGCTAATGTTGAGATTTAACAGAGAATGTGTAGTAAGCATTAATAGAACCCCAACCCGCAAAAGTATGACCAGGACAATCATGGATGAAATAAAACGTTTTCTTTTTTATCCCCATAGAGAAGGTAATTAATGAGGGCAATTTTAATTTGAAAATTTATCATATTTTTCATTTATTTCCTTCTCACCATAAACTTTTCAACATGCGGGTTGCATTGTATACTTTACACATTTTTGGGATGAAAGAAAAAAAAAATAACCAGTTTTGTGAAAGAAAATAAGATTCAGTTTAAATAAATCTTTTGAAGAACAAGATTTGAAATAAAAGCAATGTGGCAAATGGTAAGTTGTAGAGAGATATTTGAATTGATGATAGATCATGTATGATTACTTGGCTAGTTTCCAGAAGAAAAAAAAGACTTCTCACAAGCAGCTCTCTTCATTTCTTTTTTTTCTCCCAAATCCTTATGAAATAAAGCCTCTTGCCATGTGCATCATACTTTTAATAGTAACTCGTCATCATTATTGAGAGAGTAGCACCATCAACAAAAGTGATGCTGAGGTACAAAAAAGCCCAATATATACATCATCACTATCTGTCTATATTTCTGAGATGAGGTATTATGTACACTATTTACATTATTCAGACTATTGTCCTCAACTTTGTTGCCATATTTATGACAATGTTTCGACCATTGCATGCTCTGGCCTTCTTCAGGTGACTGTAATTTCGAACTGAACCCTTTATTTCGCTCGCTGGGGTAGACTGTTCTTGTTCCACAAGGCATGTCTAATGGATGTCAGTCATCAGTTATCTCGTGTTAATTCACCTCTCCAGGTTCTCTACTGCCTTAACCAGGTATTGAACTCATAACTCTTTGAGTCCTGTCACTAACACTGCGCCATGTGTCCCTAAGGACACATGGTGCAGTGTTAGATCCAGTGACAAGACCCAAAGAGTTGTGAGTTCAATACCTAGTTAAGGCAGTAGAGAACCAGGAGAGGTGAATTAACAAGATAACTGATAACTGACATCCATTAGAACAGTCTACCCAAGTGAGTGAAATAAAGGTTTCAGTTTGACATTCCAACCACTTGAAGAAGGCCGAATCGTACAACGGCTGAAATGTTGTGATAAATATGGCAACAAAGATGAGGAAAATAGTCCGAATAATGTAAATAGTATACATCATCACATCAACTCTGATAAGTGGATACCAAGCACATGCATCACAGCCAAACGGGTGCAAAATGGTCACAGATTTCCATAAAAGCAATGCTTGACATCCAGCCAGAGTAGCAGTAGTAATACTACACTGATTTACTCAAATTAAAACCAAAAGATACAATGATTATATCATTGTGATTATAATAGCCAAAATGAGGATACAAGTCCCTGTAAAACACTGAATGATGATAATTTCTCATTTCAAAAATTCAAACATTAGGTGGTCAGTTTTTTTGGTTTTTTTAACTAAATATGGCATACACAATTTTCAATCACCATTGTTTTCTAATGGTCAGTTTAACTCTCAGCTGTTTGTCATGAGATACTGAAATCAAACTTTCTGATGTGGTAGTCATCAACATCATCATGTATTTTATGTTCACGCCTGATGCTGATCAGTGAAGACTAAGTGACCACAACTTTTTTTCAAATCTTCATTTTTCTCAGTACCCATGTGGATCCAAACACTGCCATGATCTGTACAGCTGCATCTCTTTCTTAGATTTCTAACTCCTCTAACTTCAGTTTCTGTGTTTTTCAAATTGTTCCAAGTACATCTATTATTATACACACAATCCTAGTCTTCATAATAGATATATCTTTCTCAGCTCCCAGGTGAAGTCCTGATAATTTTCCCCAATCACTAACTTTCTTTGTTGTATTCTCTCCGTGGTCTGCTGACACAGTTACATCTACAATCTGGAAGGTTCTTTTTGTTTTCTTCACAATCTGATCTGGTTTTCTTACTTGTAGGTCTGCGTATCAAATTTGCACAGTTCTCTGTGCAGGACTGTTGTTCCTCTGTCATGTAGTCTTTAGTACTTCTTATGAGTCATTCAGCTACATTCATTAATTATATAGCTTTTGTCTCAACTGTTTCTCTGCAGAAGTGATACCTAGCCTACCTTTCCTTTAGGGGATGAGGGATCAATTTTTCTCAATGTTATTTTTTTTTTTTTCTACTGAAGCATTTGTTCTGAGGTGCAATGATGTGGGATTCCATTTCTCTCTTCAGATATCCTATTCTTGTTGTTAATAATAAAAATGATCTTCAAATAAATAACCTTTGAGGAGGGTTTGCAAAGTTGGAACTACTGCTATTGTTGCAAAGTAAATTGAAGAAAGTCAGTTATTCTTTAGGAAACTCTTCAGAAGCTTCAAGATAAATTGAATTTTTATTTTAATCTACAGGCCAGAAACATTTTTTTTTTTTTTGTTTTTGTACAACATTCTTATATATTTTGTTACTGCATTTATTTTAATCTATTCTAAAATAAATCCTGTTTTAAGCTCATCTGTTTTTAATATCCTCCTCTTTATAACCATTTGATTGGATTAAAAAAGACCTCATCAAGCACCTGAAATTAGATCTTACAATCCTAACTCTCTCTCTCTCTCTCTCTCCTTTCCTCATGCTTATCTCAAGGTTTTAAGAAAAGGATTGGATGAATGAATGTTTTATGCTGTATCAATTCCTATTCAGCCGTTATAGAGTGCCAAGCAAAGTTTTAAGCAGATTTGCAATGTCTTTAATCATGTTTAATAAACTGAATTTCACTTCCAGCTGACAAGCTACAGGGGTTAAGAGTAAAAAGTATATTAGAAAGAATCTGTGAAAATCACTCTCCCATAATTACCCATCAAAAAAACCCTGTTTTCCCTTCTTCCAGCTTAGTCCCTCTTGACAAGATTCAATCTTTCATAATCACATATTTATCTTGTATATCCTGAGTTTTAGCCAAGGGGTTAGAATATTCACTTTCTGACTAGGAGACCCAAGTTCAAATCTCATCATGTTCAATTTGTCAGGAAGAAAACTTCTTGAGGTTATTGATATGGAGTGGGTGATCCCAGCATGTAACACCTTTGGAAAGTGCCTGAAAACCATATCACGGGTTGACCCAAGTTTTGTGAGTGACATTGGGTAGATTGTACACTCAGAGGCCATCAATAGCTGTGCTAGCATGAAGTTAAGATTGTTGATCATGCTAGATAACATGCTCTTTCCCAGAAACTGTAACTACGTCTGCTCAGTATAAACCACAGGTGGGCTCTGTGGGTGTTGAGCAACACAAATGTGCATGAGCAAGCATCAGAAATAGGGATTGGCTAGCCACCCTAGTAGACAGGTATCCTCAAATACGAGTGGTCAACTATAAATAGATAAATCCTGAGTTTTGTAACAGTTGTAAATTTTTGGTATATCACAGTCAAATTATATTTGCTTCATAATGCCTTTCAACCAAGTCATGCACAGACTGGGTATCTCGCAAACTACAATTGGAAGAAGCCTGTCTTATAGTAGCAGGAATGTGTTCCCCTCATTTGTCAAAGACAATTTGTCCTACCTTCAAAATAGTTCTATTGCCTACAAATTTAAATGTCAGTGTGAAGCTGAATATGTAGGATGAACTAATCGGTAACTGAAGACCCAGATTGGTCAACACATTCCTGCTAGTATAAGACAGGGTTCTTCTGATCATAGTTTGTGAGATAACAAGTCAGTGCATGACTCAGCTATCAGCCAACATCTGCTGGATAATCTGAATTGTGCAGCAAATTACATGAACAATTCATTCACCATTTTGTACAGTGCCTGGACCACTCAACATTTATGTTTACTTGAAGCAGTCCATATTAAATTACATCAACCGTCACAATGCAAGCAGAAAGAGCATTTTATTCACTTTGTCTTTTAGGAGGTGTGTAAGTTACAATTTTTCTGTTTTACACTCACTGGGAACAATTTAGTTTTTATTTGTATCTCCCCTACCTATTTTTTTTCTTCTCCCCCTTGTTTTATTAACGAATATTTCCCTAATAAATTCTAATTTTAGTTGTGGTTCCTTTTTCCTCCTCCTCCCATATCTCCTGCAATGTGAATTGCTTCCCCTTTTGTTAATTAACTTTGCTAACAGTCTCTTCTAATGATGATGTGTTACCCAAAATAATGTCTTTGTACATTTTTAAATTTATATATCTTAAGGTTCTTTTGACAACTCTATTGCCATAGATTAATATACTGATCTCATGGAGGCTGTATTTTACTTGTTTTTTTTTTGTTTTTTATTCCATTATGAGTGAAATCTTGTGCTACAAATGAAGCTTAGTAGAAAGCCATAGTTTAGAAGCACTTAGTAAGAATCAAATTCACTAGATGAGTAAATACTATTCCCCTATAGTTGTTGCATTTCATAGAATGTATTACAGATATTAAATTTTGTTTTTCCTGCAGGAGTCGGTGTTGCTTCAAACATCAGATAATAGGGTGTGATTTCAAATGTTGATATTTAAGGTAAATAGGAATTGAAATATTAGTGCACTATCTTCCAGACTTTTCATTTCCCTTCAAGAAAAGTCTTATCTTTCTGATAAATTATTACTTTGACATCTGAATTCTAAACTGGTGGCAAATGTGATTTATTTTAAAAGGATATTTAAGAGAGGTTTCTTTTTCTCTTCTCTATATAAGAAAAGTAGAGGCAAAAAGTGACCTCTTTTTTTTTTTTTTTTTTTTTCTTCTTTTTTTTTTTTCTTTTTTTTTCTTCTTTTTTTTTCTTCTTTTTTTTTCTTCTTTTTTTCTTCTTTTTTTTTCTTTTTTTTTTTTCTTCTTTTTTTTTTCTTTTTTTTTTTAACATACTTGTTGGTTCCAATTTGAGTGGAAATGACTGCAAAAACATCTCCCTCCCCAAATTCATCGACAAATCCTAGAGATGCATGCTGAAATCTTTTCCTAGTCAATCAGATGGACCACTTCTCAATCTCATCCACCATAATTCTGTTTTTTCTTGTTTTGAAGTTAGAATACTGTGATCACTTGTCTGTATGCCTTTTGTCTGTTAACACCATCCTTAGTTTAACTTTTTGCCTTATTACTGCTGTTTTACCTACTTTTGATTTGTGTGTACACACACACACACACACACACACACATATATATATATATATATATATATATTTGCTTTGTATTAATTTTTGTCCTGTTCTTTTTTTGTCTTTTCTTGTTTATTGGAAACTTTGTCAATTCTTTTTCTTGGGTTTTTCTGCCAATTACATATAACCATAGCAATGATGCTACTCCAATTAAATACTTTAGAAGAGCATTTACACACACATATATATATATATATATATATATATATATATATATATATATGATATTAATTGGTATGTTTTCATAGACATACATGCACACACACATATGTATATCTGATATAAAAAGAAAAACATTTGATAAGATGAAAAGTTTCAACATCTCTGTACAATTGCTTTCTTCCAGTTTTTAGACTTTGTGTGTTTCATTTCCATAAATAAAACCTGAATTGAATTATTCAAAACAACTGAAAGAGTCTATTTATTAATTTCTTTTTGAATTCCCACATTGACATCAACATTATCACATCATCTGTTCAAATCTGATTAAATCTCAATCTTTTTTTTTCTTTCTTTCTTTCCTACGACCTTGATGACATTGTTGTCTCTCTTCTCTCTCTCTCTCGCTCGCTCTATGAAGATATTGTGTGGGAGGAGTTTCTATTCCACCTACTTAATATTCTATCTGCCACTGCTAAAGTTCAAATTCTGAATTTTTTCAGAAATTATTTAAAATTTAAGGTTGTACTTAAAAAAAAAAAAAAAAAATGAAAATATTTTTTTTTAATTTGCCTTATATAAAACTACAAATCACAAAGTCTTCTGTACTTTATAGAAAGCAAATATTAAGATAATGTAAATATTTAATATTATTACAATGTAAAAAAAAGGGGAATTTGTGAGACTTCATTTTCTAATATTGAGAGCCTTATTATCTTTTATGTGCCATGTTGCATTAGGACATTGCAGATCATGACTCTCCACAATTTCCTGTCTTTTGTCACTCTTACTAAATTTTGTCTTTTTACTATCCTTCCGAAACTCTGTACTGCCATCCTAATGTGCAGTTTTCTGTTTGTCTTGCCTTCAACATGTCCTATGAGTAGATTTTCCAAGCCTTCTTTTCTCATTATGTGCCAGAGAAATTTCAGCTATCTCTTTCTAATGTTATATATACGTGTCCTTTTTGTGTCTATATTCTCTAAAACTTTATCATTGCTCGCATGTTCTGTCCATGGTATTCTCAGCATTCATTTGGTTTTGCGAATATATTCTTGCAACCAGAACTCTATTGCCCTTCCCAAAATAAATACAAACCACTTGGGTTTTCTTTCCTTTGTATAAATTACTGATAAACTTCATTTAACTCAATAGTGTTGATATTTGTTAGAAATATTGATTTCACTCCATTAAGAAAATACTTTGATTTTACGTTTTTTTTAATTTTACAAAAACATAAAAAATAAACAAATACATGCAGGACCTAAAATTCTATTAAAATTTGTATGAACTCTTATGGGAAAAATTATTTTCTCAAAATGCTGTACTCATTTACATAATTACTGTGTGTGAATTCTTTTTAATCAAATGGTAAATGATATTGCATTTAAATATTTGAAAATTGTAGTTATCATGGAAGCAAACGATCAGAAGGGAATTCCACAGGTAGGATGTGCATGAAAAGAAACGGCTAGAGTAGAATTGGCAGTTGCATCTAGCAAGTTCAACAGTAAAATGGTGAGACCTAATTGCCAATCTAGTAGCATGCTTAAATTCATGTAGTTGGGACACTAGTGAAAAAGAGCTCATCAGAGCAGTTGTCATGAAAATATATGTAGAAAAGACAGAGGGAAGCCACATCATGTCAGTGAGAAATTGCCTGAAGTCAAAATCAGCATCAATTGTTCTGCTTATTGGTATTCATGCCTTTTCCAGAGACCTTAGTGCAAAAGGAACACAGATTATCTAATTTGGAATATGAACCCAGCTTGCTGATCCCATTTCCTATACTGCTAATTGTTGTATCACTGACATCTCTACTGATAT
The DNA here is from genome assembly GCA_903632075.3 of Acanthosepion pharaonis. Classification (NCBI taxonomy): domain Eukaryota; kingdom Metazoa; phylum Mollusca; class Cephalopoda; order Sepiida; family Sepiidae; genus Acanthosepion; species Acanthosepion pharaonis. Next base: position 1,774,415 of record CAHIKZ030000270.1, read on the forward strand.
TTAAAAATAAATAAATAAATTCATACAATTTGATCTACAGACTGGCTAGAAATAACAGCTTTGACCATTCTGTACTACCCATCCCATCTTCATCCACGTGTTACCCTGATAATCTTAACTTTCTTTTTTCGAGCTCCAGCCATTTGACTGACCAAAAGAGATATGCAAGCAAATAATCACCAGTTTTATAATCTTACAGAAAATAAACTGAGAGAGGCAGTAAATGTCATCTCTATACTTCATTTAACTTTATCTATTTATTGAAATTACTGCCTTAATGTTTTTTTCACCCTTTCATATACTTTGGTTTTAATTGGTTGTTTTTCCCTCTGAAGGTTTATTTGTAGTATTATGCATGGAAAAAATGTAGAAATAAACTTACAGGATTTAATATCTGTCTATATCTCTGAGATGACGCATTATGATTATTTACATTATTCAGACTGTTATCCTCATCTTCATTGCCATATTCACAATGTTTCAACCATTGTATGCCTTTATGTCTATGTCTCTCTATATATCTGTCTATATCTCTGAGATAAGGTATTATAATTACTTGCATTATTCACATTATTCGGACTGTTATCCTCATTTTCATTGCCATATTCACAATGTTCTTCAAAATTTCAGTGATCTGAAGAAGGCCAGAATAGCTGAAATGTTGTGAATATGGCAACAAAGATGAGGATTACCATCCAAATAATGCAAATAATTACAGGATACAGGATTTATTCTCGCTCCCACACACACACACACACACACACACACTTATATGTATGTGTATATATATATATATATATATATATATATATACACACACAGGTAGTAGTCCATTGGTATAATCCAGGTGAGTCCTATTAACACAACATAGAATTTGAAATATGTTAAAACTGACTCACAAAAGAGTGCTCAATGTTTATTTTCATTAAACAGACCAAAATTTTCTTTACAATTGGAATTAAGATATGATTTGTCATTAACTAAAGGTACCTTAATTCCAGTTGTAAAGACTATATAAAATCCTGTCTTAGAGGTGTAAAAATGGCCAGCTAAATACTGTCCATCATCCAGGAATCCATTTTTGCATTTTGGTTACACAAACTTCAAGAATTACTGCAGTAGATCTGGTTAGATTTGAACACTACACCATTGACATCGCTGTCAAAAAAGAAACATCTTGAATTTATTTGCTAGAAGGAACCTGTATTTGTATTGGTTCCAGGTGGGGGCTGAACAATCACGATTTTCATTTTTTGTTTTTAATTTATTATTCACCTATCTACAATGAAAAAAAAAATTAGATTTTGCACTTTTACATACATTCACAAATCCAAATATGGTATTAGTGACATACACACACACACACACACACACACACACACTAGAAACTCTTGTGTGTTTTTGTAAGTACCTATTTAAATCAATGCTCAGAAATATGTTTAGCTTTTGGTATTTTTCAAAGTATTTTAATTGAATATATTTCATCATCTCATTTACATTTCTTCTTTTGACATTCCATCTTCTTTTTCTTTTCCTTTTTAAATATCCTATTATTCATCCCTTAGTCTATACTCTTCTCTCATATTCACCCTTTCTTTCATTCTCATGTACACCTGATATTTTACTGGTATTTATTTTTCATTTGATCTACTCTTTCTTTCTCTTTCACTCTACACTCTATATGCTTTCTCACATTTTCTTTATCTTCTATTGTTAAGTGCTCCTCTTTTTATAGTTTTGTACTAATTTTTTTCTTCACACTAGATTTTTCCTATCATTTTGTTATATATATATATATATATAGTAGTGGTAATCAAGCTGTTGGTATATAATTTGGGTGGATCTTAGTAATATTAATTATTAAAACTGATCCACAGAGAGCTTGATGTTTTTATTTTAACAGTGTGTATGTATTTTTTACAATAAAAAAACAAGAATTACCTCAACATAGAGCTTCTGTGTGTTGAGGTAATTTTTGTTTTTTTGCTCTAATATATTCAAGCATGTTTGGTTGAATAATCTAGACATATTTTGTCTATTTATTTTTATTTTAATCCTCTCAAATTCACAGATCAATTTTTTAGTACTGTTATTAAACTGATTAAGAAAGACACCGTAGTTTTGGTTATCTCTTTCATTTTCCCAAGTAATTTCAATCACATCCAAGAGTATTTTAAAACATTAATAATAAAAAAAAAATACATAATTTAAGTTACCTCCCTTGCATATTCTTAATGTTAATTTTTAAATTGACTATAACAGAGCACATTTCATTTTTTCTTTTAGCACTTTACCCCTGAAGATGATCTTGGATGAGATTGAAAGTACTTAGAAAAATTAAAGAAATAACCAAAACTATGCCTTTAAATAAAATTAAAACATTTTCCGTTTACTATCTTTATGCAATAATCCTTGAAATGTTTATTAACTGACAACAACAGCCACAACTGCTGCTGCTTCTGCCACTATTGTAAACATTATTTTATTAACCTCTTCCTGTGTCTTCTACAATGAGTAATTGTAACCCTCTGTAATAATTCTAATTACTAATGGATGTTAGTCTGCCAACAACTGATGATTATTTGAAGCCTCTTACATCTCTTGCATTCTTCATCATGCAACAAGTTCTTTTATATCCACTGTGGCCTGAAATCAAAAAACAAAAAACAGTTTTGTTCTCTGTCCATAATTTAAAACGTGAAAATATGTTGAATTAAATCTCACACAATCCAGTTAAGGTTTTTTTTATTTCTTCTATCAGGAACTTTGAACTTTAATTTGATTTGTAGTTTGTGTATCATTGGTTTTATGTGAGCAGGACTGTTATTTTCTCTCTCAATTTCTTATAGAGTCAGTGGTGGTAAAATTTAACTTAATGTATTACCTGATGATTTATAAATCTGAGAGCATCTGGTGACATTCACCCAGAGTTGATTAAGTCAAATCTAACCAATGACCGTGTTGTCATTACAGAGTTTCACAGGTAAATTTTGAGAAAGGTTTAGAATTAGCTTCTCCACAGTTTGGAATTTAGTGTTGTTCTTTTCCTAGACTGGTTGTCAATCAAGTCTAGAGAGTCCAGTCTCTCTTGCTATTTATGTTGAAGAAAAAAGATGGATTCATATCATTCCCAATAGCATTAGTTTGAAGTGAATATAACAGACACTTTTAGAATTGTAAATCAGCTTGCCAGGTTCATTTTTCATATGGTTAACTATTAAGCAAACAACATATCTCACATACATGGAAATGATGTCACATTTAATAGTCCAATGCTATAGACTCATTGTAGTTTAATCAGTTATCTGAGAGAGCCAATTGAACAAAATCATGTGACTGTAGAAGGTTAAGTAATAATAAATTTATAGAAATTTTCAATAATCAAAATTTCTTATAAAAGAGTTAAATTTCCTTATAACTTTTTTCTATTATTCTAGACATTTTTCAGCAAAACATATATACTTTAATTACTGTTTTACTTGACTATGATAAAAGGGGGTGTTATTTTTCCCCCCTTGATTATGTAGGTAATATGAATTTTACATGTATAGAGAAGAGTATTTGTTCATAAAAAGTTTTAATTGCAATGAGACTCACCTTCCTAGTATTTTACTTTAAACCTAAAAGCTTTTTTGATTTTCAGTCTCCAAATTGAAGACATTGTCTACAGTATTTGATATTATAAATTTCACAAGTACAAGACTGATGGCATGGGATGAGAATGCTTTATTTAAATGAAGGAATTGACGTCACATATGTTGTCTAGCATGAGAAATAATATTGGAATCTTTATTAGAATTTTTTTTTTTTTTTTTTTTCCTTCTGTATAAAAGACCAAACTACGTTGTACATTACTGATTTGTCTATGAATAATCCGTAAATTAATCTAATCTTCAGAAACTATCATAACATAACCAACCCTCCTACACTCTTGGAACTCCTACCTGGATCCATTATTATATGGCCTTGGCAGTTATTGATCTTATCATTTTCTTTGTGTAGAAATACATTCCTCAAATCATTTGTAACTCAAAATTACTGTAATCTTTTAATTTCAATTGAAAGAGGACCTTTTTTTTTTCCTTCAGCAGAAATAATTTAAATTTCTTTTTAGTCAGTTTGCAGCTCAGTTTGTTTACTACTGTCATCCCCTCCCCCATATTAACATAGAAAAGTTCATTTGAAAGGTGAACTTTAGCTGGAAAATGTAGGAGAGGCAACAGGATTTTAACACAATCCTCTTTGGTTTATTTGTTTAATCTTCTAAACAAATAGAAAATGGAAATCTATTCAATGACTTTTCTCTATTTTGATTGTTATTGATCAGGATGGATACTGACAGTGTTTTTTACCTGTTCATAGAAAATATATGATTGTGTTTTGTAAGTATGTATGTATGTATATTTCATATCAATGTGTACACATGTATTTTTATATATTGGCTTATAAATGCATCATATAATGACATTGCATTCTACACTTATGCCATATATATATATATATATATATATATATATATATATATCTACACACATACTGCTGTTCAAAAGTTTGAGATCACTCCTAGTAATTTTTTAAACTGCCCCCTCAAAATAGTTGTTTTGTGATTTAAATAAAAGAAAATTATTATAGATGGGTAAAAAATGTGAAACATCTCGTCAAAATATCCTCCTTTGGCCTTGATTATTGCAGCACAAGTTTTTGGCATTTGTTGCAAAAGTTTCTCAAAGTATAAGTTTGATAATTGACTCCATTCTTTTTTCAATAATTCTAAGAGATTTTTTTTTTTCTCTCTTGTGTCAAGTTCATCCCATGCTAATTCTGGGGGTGGCTTGAAACTTTTGAACTGTAGTGTACATACATGCACAAACACACAATGCAATGTGTATCTATACATATAAATATTTTGCATAACTTTTCCATTTAAAGATACTACCATTTGATCTTAGGCAGAACATACAGATTCTCTGATCTTTTGAGAGATTTTCATTCAGATATGAATAATCCTGTGAGTTTTTATGGGTACTATGCTATGATCTAGTGTTATGTAGTTTTTATTTACATGTGGACTGTTGTCTTCATCTTTGTTGTTATCACATTTTCACTCATCTACTCTACAGCCTTCATAAGCTGCTTGACAATCCAGGCATCCTTCAGAGAATTTGAAACTGAAACCTTTATTTAATCTATGAGGGTAGTTTTTTTTTTGTTCCACTGACCATGTCCAGGGATATCTTTTCTAATTACTTAGTACTGCTTGCCCTATTTTCACTGAGTTAAAGTACACAGTACCTGGTTCAATGGAGAAGCAGGTAGATTATTCTTGTTCCACTAACCATGTCAAGACATTTCATTTATTTAGTACTGCTCAGTTATTGTTCACTCTGTTTCCACTGAGTTAAAGTACACACTGCTCAACACAGGGATTGATCTACACTACACTACCTTTCTTTCTGTTCACTATCATATTTTAATCAAACTGCTTCACATCAGAAATCTTGCGCTATTTCAAAAACTGTTTTTATCTTTCATGTTTCTTCTGGGTCTTCTCTTCTCATCATGTAGGACTTTTGTCTGATGTCCTTGTGCACTACTTTGATCTGTCCAGCAATGGTCCTAATCAACTTGTTGGGATTGACAATGTCCTCTAACTGATGGATGAACTTGGCTATCCTTGGGATATCTGACCTTTTTAAAATGTTGCTCCCTTTTGCTCACTTGATAACACTTCCCCACTAAAGGACTCCAGCATGTTATTGAACATGAATAATTTAGCTACTTTCAAGAAGCCAGTTATCTCAGAGTCAATGCAGTTAGCAGCTAATGTTATCAGCACATCATGACTTTTCATTTTCTGTATCATATTGGAAGATGCCATGTTAATGCTCTTGATACAAATGAGAATGTTACAATTTGGCACATGCTGTGTAACATGATGTTAAGTAACTTTCCATTTATAGCCCATTAAATCTGGGTTCTCAAATACCTGGTACATGCACATGAATACTCTCACTCACACACACACACACACACACACTACAATTAGGTCTGAATGGTGTGTGTGTTTACAGACATGTCAGTAATGTATCTCTTTGATCTGGCTGCCTCACCTCTTTCTACATTTGAAGGCAACACGTCAAAGAAAGACAATCAATGAAGAGAAACCTTCATCGGATTAACTCAAGCGGTTCCAGTTGTTCTTAACTGTATAATCAATACACACTCAAAGACCAAACAATGCAAACTTTAGGATTATACAATCCAAAGCATTGGTAAACCTCATGAAGAACTTGCTTCTCTTTCATACAGTTTCCATTGCTATAGCCACTGCTGCTGCTTTCATGGGTGACTATCACTTTTGGTTGCAGGAATTATCAAAACCAAATTTTAAAAAATAGTCATTTAATCATACATGTCCTAAAATTTTCATTCATTCAATATTCTGTAAAACAATTCATACAGAATTTCATTTTGTCTGACCTAATAATCAACTCAGTTGGATATAATGAGCATTAAAAAAAAAAATCTCTGTAAAAACTGGTACATTTTTTTATTTTTTTTATTTTTTTTTTTTTACATGAAGTGAGGTTTTTGCTGCATTATCAAAAAATGCACAGAAACAGTTTTCTGTCTTTCCCTTGATGAATTTACAAGGTAACCAAAAATGTCCTTGCCATTTTTTTTTATTTATTATTGACATAGTGTTTGTCTTCAAAGCAATCCCCATCAGCATCCAGAAACTTTTGCCAACATGTTTCCAGCCACACAATTCCCTGGCAGTAAAAATCAAATGTCTGGATGCAAAGAAGTCTGTCAGTGCCTGCCACAAGCCTGCCTCATTTGTGAAAGTTTCCCAAAAAGGTGGTTATCTAGGGAATGAAAGAGGTGGCAGTCTGTCGGCACAAGATCCACAGAGTAAGATAGATGGCACAGTCTTCCAGTCATGTCACTGTATGGTATCCCTGACCACCCACACCATATGAGGCCTGGCATTGTCATGGAGGAACAGTACACTCTTGCAATTAACCAGTGCTGACTTCTTCTGCTTCAGTGACTGTTGAACAAGTTACAAATGCTGCGAGTACATGTTAACAGTGATGGTTTGTCCCATTGGTAACAACTTGTAGTGCACCACTTGTCGACTAGTTCATCAGATACAGGGCATGATCTAGCAAGGGTGTAGAGGTGGTCTTGGGGTGTGAGGCAGGGTCCCATGATGACAACCAATGTCTGGCACACTTGTGAGTGTGTGGGGTGTCATACAGGACCCACTTTTCGTCAGTGGTAAGCACTTGATCAAATGGGTATGTTGTTACACCATGAATGCAACAAGAAGCAGTCTGTCACTCATTGTTGCTTGTTGGCTTCTGCCAGTGTGTAGGATACCCACTTGCTCAACTTGTACACCTTTCCCATGTGATGAAGGTGAAGTCTGAATGGAAGTATTTGGCAAGTCCATCACAGGTTTGATTATTGTCTTCCTCTATAGCTCACTTAGGGTTTCATCATCTAGGACCTGTGGCCGGCTACCCGAGGGAGTATCTCAAAAGGACATATCTCCCAACCTGGAACCAATGCCTGGCAGTGCATTCACTTATAACATTATCCCCAAAGGCCTGACATATTTGGTGAATTGAAGCAACTGCAGACAAGCCCACCTTAAAGGCACAAAGCAGACAACCCCAAACAACCTCCGTCCTGGGTATGATGATAAACTACATCCGCATCCTGGGTAACTACATCCAACATCAAGGCCTCTGATCAGGAGGTTTTGAGGAGCATGGAACCACCTCTTAATTGCTGGTCTTCACAGGTCCAACCTGACCTGGAGTGGTAGCACTTGTTAGGGTCGCATCTATGGGCAAATAGTTAACCCCCAAACTTGGGTCAAAACACTATGAAAGTGTAAAAATAGCTTTTAATACCAGAAATACATTTTTGTAAAAAATTATTACTAAGAATACATTTTTTAAAAGAAAAATATTGCCAACAATAGATTTTTGGAAAAAAAAATATCAGCAATCAAAATTTTTATTGGCATTAAATAACCCATTGAGATTGATATGCCGTAAACCAAACCAAACCCAAACAGGGCTGCTTTGTCACTGTCATGTTTCCTCACCACTGATATGTGTGTGTATAACACAATTGCATTGGTCAAGAGCAATGCCCTCCAACCCCACAATTTTCCTGGCACAAGACACGCTCATTTGCATATCAGTGATCAATTCTTCCACCACAGTGTTAAAAAAAAAAAAAAAAAAAAATGGCAGGGACTTTTTTGGTTACCTTTATAACATGTTACAGAATTGTTCAATAGTTAAGTAAACAATAGCTAGATACTCTATTATAGAAGCAACTAGAATAGAATGATGGAACTTTGGGATTATACTTTGTAATTTCTGCATTCTTCATGCACTAAAAAGTGAAATGCATCAGTTTGTGGTCAGAGGAAAACAAATCTTTGGCTTAAATCACTTATTAAGGACTTCACTAATATAGGAATGCTTATATATACACAGATGCATGAATGCCGCCAAACCTATGAGCATGTGAACACACATAAATGCTTCTCCACCTACCTATTTACATATGCATGCATGCACACACACCACCCTACCTACCTATTTACACATACACACTTCCTTCCCTATTTACACTCACACATGCACCATTCCCTATCTACTTATATGCACACACACAATGCACTCTCTATCTATTTCACTCTTTCTCTCGCTTTATATATATATATATATATATATATATATATATTTCTTTGTTTCTCTCTCTCTCTATCTCTACTTTTTCTCTATTTCCCTTTCTATACCTACCTCTCTATCTCTTTATCTCTCTCTCTCTCTCTCTCTCTATATATATATATATATATATATATATATATATATTTCTCTCTCTCTCTCTATCTTTTTCTATCTATATCTCTCTATCTCTGTAGATGGTCTTCAGCTGATGTTGAAGTACATTCAGGAAACTCAGTTAATGCTGTAAATTTTATGCAACAATAGGTTTACTTGTTAATCTCTTTGTAAATGTTAAGAATCTTTAAATATTCGTTTCAATGTATCACTTTTTCAGATCAAACCTTAATTTTTTTAAATGTATATAAAAACTGAAAATTTGATTTTGTGCATTTAGCATGCCATGTCAAATGTCAACAAAAAAGTTATTAGCCATTAACATCATTTGTTGCATATTTTCATATTGTTTTATGTTACCTTAACATTAATCCATGACACTTTTTAAATAATTATTTTCATTATCTCACTTTTTCATATAAAAATCTATTTGTTGTATAATAAAAATGTAAACAAAATGAAAATTATAGTGTTTATTTTCCACTAAATTGGTCAACATTTAACCATAAATGACACAAATTCTGTTAATTTTATGATAATAGTTTTTATGTGATTATTAAATAGTATTCAAAGAGCTTTCTAAAGATATACAACTTAACCATATTAGGAGATATGAAAATGTTAGCATATATGTGCAAGTCGCTCAGTTTTGAATTTGGCCCAACTTGTAACTCAGGCCATAGTCAAAAGTCCACCACATAATTTTATATATATCTTACCATAAAGGAGAAAAATTTGTTGTCAAATTTAAAAAAGATTAAAGAACTGTTTTTTGAGAAATTAAAGGCCATGGTCAGATTATCTTATTTGACCTTCAAGCAAAAAAAAATAAATAAATCATCTTTTAGATCTATCCAAATCCCTCAAAATTGTATATAATTGAGATTTGTCGATGAAAAAGCAACCAAGATACTGATATTTAAACTTAGTGATTATTTTTCAAAATTCTCCTTTTGGCAAGAGTCAAGGAATATATTGGGAACCCTTTGACTAAGAGATGTAAAACAGATACCAATCAATTTCAATCATGAAGCTCTGTAAGTGTAACAAATTTTAAAAAAATCTGTCAGTGATGGTTAAACCCTTGTTGATTTGACGCAGCATGACACTTTTTTCTGCTTTCTTTTTCTCTTTCTCTTTTCCCTTGTTATATTTCTCTCTCTCTCTTTTCTCCCTCTCTCTCTTTTCTTTTTTCATTTTTTCTTTTCCTAACAATTAGGATTCCTTTGTATTATCAAACAGTTGTCTCCCCTTCCCAATCAGTGAATTGTTTGACATGTGGCCTCATGCATGACCAAAGAATAAAATTACATTTGACTTGAAATCCTAATTGGTTCTCCATAAAGATGTTCCAATTAATCAGTTTTGATTTATAGCATTTGGATTCATGGGATGAGGTGAGCAAGATCTAGTGGTAGGTGGGGTTATACAATGAAATATCTACATACCATCAGATGCAGTTGTGTTACTTATACATTTGAATTATTTTATTTATTTTCTTCTAAAAATTTCCCTCAAGTCATGCTTGCATATGACCTGCCATAACAATACAACATTACACAAAGAGAATATAGCTACAGTGTGACATTGTAAGCATTACTTGTTTGCATGTCCTTCCTAGTTACATTTAATGATGAAACTTGTTCTGCAAGAATTTAACATAAAATATCTTTTTTTTTTCTTTTCTTTTTCATATGAATGAATATTAATACAGTGATCCCTCACCTTTTAAGAATAGTTTCACTCTCTTTGGCCAACCCCAGAAATAAACAGCTTCCAGCCATATCACATTGAAATACCAGTTCTCTTACGATCACTGGTTAAACAACATAAAGCCTGTTTTATACCTAGATGGATGACCACTTGGGAATACCAGATCTTGTAAGCTTGGATGTGTGGGTGGTGTAATGGATAATTAATAGCTCAGAATTTGAAATCAGAGAACCTTGTTCCAATTCAAGTCAGGTTTGTTTGTTTTTTTTTTTTTTTTTTTTTTTTTTTTTTTTTTTTTTTGCGTTTCACCCCAAGCAAGGCGGAAAGCCACTAGAACGCAAGGGTTTACAGAAAATTTGGAGCAAGATCAGATAGGAGTGATAGAAGAAAGGATGAGGAGAAGGATAGTGGATAGATCAAGGCAACTGGAGATGTCGATTGACATTACATTTGAATAGCTGGAGATTATAGATCTCAGGGAAACTGGAATAGGGAAGGGAGTTCCACAGGCGAGAGGTTCGAGACATGAAGCTATTGGAGTAGAAGAGACGGCTACATTTAGTAGCTTCGACAGTGAAGGGGTGAGAGCGGGATGCCAGCCTTGTAGGGCGCTTGAACTCATGAAGTCTGGGAACCAGCAAATGCAGCTCCTCAGAGCAATTGCCATGAAAGTATTTGTAGAACAGACAGAGAGGTGACAAGCATCTGAGAAAGTGACAGACAGAGAGGGGCAACAGCATGTCTGTGAGAGAGCGACTGTAGACGAGATGCCAGATCAGGGCCAATTATATTGCATATCTGCCTCTGGAGCCTATCAAGCACCCCGAGGCAAACAGAAGGGCTCCAGACCATATGAAGCAATACTCCATGCAAGGGCTTAATTGTGGATTTGTAGATCTGAAGGATCAATTCAGGGGAGAAAAATTTTCCTGGCGGCACAGGAGCCAACTTTCCGGTGGACGAAGCAATTGACTCAATGTATTTGTTCCATCTCATGTCAGCAGTCAACGTGAGACCGAGCAGCCGCAGAGAGGTGCTCTCGAGAAGTTGAGCGTCAGACATTCTAATGGAGGGCAGGGAAGGATCTCTATGGTGATTAATAGAGAGCAGTTTTGTTTTCAAGCATTAAAGTTGACCAGCCAATTCCTGCCCCAGTTCACAACCGATTGAGGTCCATTTCAAGACGCACGGCCAGGTTATTTTTTGTCACTGACACTAGATTTGTTTTTTGAGGCAGGAATAAATTGTGGATGTCATCCAGCAGAGATGCCAACTTGGGAATTTATGGCGTCAGGAAGGTCATTTATGTAGATAAGAAATAGAGTGGGGCCTAGGATGGAGCCTTGAGGAACACCTGCCTGTGGGATAGGAACTGGAGGAGAATCCGTTGAGAATGACCTTCAATTCATGGTTTGACAGGAATGATTGTATTAGGTCAAACAATCGACCCGTAATGCCATAACCCTGGAGCTTGCGAAGAAGGCTGACATGCCAAACCCTATCAAATGCTTTGGAAATGTCTATAGCCATGGCACGAGCTTCCCCGTTATTTTGAAGAGCTCGGTAAACAGTTTCAGTGATAGCCGTAAGCACATCAGCTGTAGATCGGGCAAAGCAGAAGCCATATTGCTTGTCTGAGAGCAGATCATGGGATGTGAGGTGGTTAACCACCTCGGTATTGATTAGGGCTTCAAAGACTTTGCCAAAGAGGGGTAGGAGACTGATAGGATGGTAGTTAGAAGGGTCAGAGGGGTCACCAGAGTTCTTGAAGACAGAACAACCGAAGAGGACTTCTAGCAGTCAGGAAAACAAGATTCCTTGAGGCAATAGTTGTATAGTTTAGAAAGTGCGGGTGCCAGTTCAGGTGCACATTTCTTCAAGACAATGGCTGGTATCCCATCTCCACCACTAGCCTTGTTGGGGTCTAAATTAGAGATAACGCCCAATACCAAAGATGGGGTTATGTGTAACCCACTCAATAGGGCTTCAGTTCTAACAGGGAAGTCGGGTATGGGTACACCGGAAGAGTCTAGCGTCGAGTTGAATGAAAATTTCCGAGCAAAGCATTCAGCCTTGTCGGCAGAGGAGGTCAAGACTTTGAACTGGTTGAACAAAGGAGGTATAGATGGTTTGCAATTGTTCAATACGCTCTTGCAGAGATGGCAATAATCTTTGGAGCCAAATTTGTGAGATGCAATACACTCCTTCATCTGAGCAGCAAATAGTGACTTAGCATCATTGAGGACACACTTACACTCGTTACGGGCGGAGGCAAAGAGACGTCTATTGCAGTCAGACATGTCGCTATGGAATAGGTGAATGAAGTGGTTCTTATGGGCGATGGCAGCTGAGCAAGCAGCGGAGAACCAGGGGGAGGGTATGAATTCACTTCTTCTCTTCCCCAGGACTTGTATTAATAAATTATTATCCCCTACCCAAATTCTTACGATCTAGAAATATTTTCTGGCTTTTTAAGTAACCTGCAACAGGTTGATCATAAAAACAAATCAATTGATCAAACTCAGAAATAAACAATTTAAGGTTTTATTTAATAATCATTCTAAAGTTCAAGTAGTGATGCTGGCAATTTTGATGCCAAAGTGAAACTATCAAGTGTGTTTTTTTTTTGTTTTTTTTGTTGTTGTTTGTTTTGTTTTGTTTTTTTAAGAGAATTAATAATTAATAAGAATTTTTGAATTAATAAGAAAAAATATTATATGCTGAAGTTAACCAACAGTTTTCAGGATATATTTATTATATAAATATATCTTCTTTTTTTTTTTTTTTTTTTTTCTTTAAGCATTTCACCCCAAGCAAGACGGAACCCAGTTTGTCTTGCTATTTTACCCATAGCTGGGGGAGAAGAGATGGGTTCATACCTTTCCTAAGGGTATTATACATATCTGTATGATAATTGCTTATCTTGACAAGAGATTCCAAAGTAAATTCAGATCTTGGTTTTTCAGGAAGTCAGTCAGACTGAGAACTTTTTTCAATGTGTGTGCGCACGCACGCACATATATGTGTAGGTGAAGATATTTCCTATATACATTTGTATGTATTGCCTTTATGTTTAGTATACTGCAGGTTCAAGTACTATAATGTACTGGTTGCTTAATTGATAGCAATATGTATTCTACTATTTTTACTGTATTTGATGACAAGTTCAGTCCTCCTCAAGTGATAATCCCAAAAATCAATCTTGTGTCCAAAAGTTACAAATGCATAAATATGAGTTTTATATCTTGAAGATGTGAATGCGTGGCAGACAAGAATCACAACAATAAAGATAAAAAATGTCAAGAATGATAAATGGAAACCAAGGAATAAATTGTAAGCTTCTCTTTCTGAGACTTTGCCAACAAAGGAGCAATTGAGTCTCTCTTTATATCTATTGTACATCTATATATCCACTATTTTAAAATGCTATTATGGTAGATGCTGTCATAGCCCAACATTACTTGCATTATATCCATGCCATACATCTGTGCATTCAGTGAATGAAAGAATCCACTCCTTTCAGTCAATACAGCTTAATATGTTGTATAAGGACAATAATCGTTGCATTCTCTATAATTTAACTCTTGCTTCTTATTACACGTTTCCTCTGATTGTCAAGTGACATCAGCTTCTTTTGTGCAGCACCTCAGTCTTTCCTGAAGGCCATTTATATTATAGCAGTCAACAACTTGGTTTTTACTTTTCTATGTATAAAGATATCTGTATATACTTGTAAAATCCCATCTCTGTTTATCACATTTTTTTTTCATGGTCCCACTTGATTTTGAAAACTTGCTTTATTTTATTCTTAAGTGGGAAGATGGCAGGAAGTTAATGAAGATTTTGTCTGGCAAATTCAGAAAATGTTTGCATTGATTATAACCAACAAATTTGTTAGGAGTTTAGTGTGACTGTTTTGAGCAGATCTTTTGGTTCATATGTTCTTCTCTGTCAATAGCACCAACAATGGCAGTTCCAAATGAGCCTCTTTATGTTGTCATAATGTCGAAAGAGGAAAATTTGCTCCTGTAAATGTTGATGTAATTTTTTACCAATGTGCATGTTTGAGAATAAACTGTGTGTGTACGTGTGTGTGTACAAGAATGTGAATGATTGTTGGTAATGGCATGTATGAATAAAAATACAAAATATAAAGGTGTGAGCAATTATGTGTCTGTAATTGCAAGAGTTTAAGGCCAAGAAAGAATGTGTGCAAATGCATTTTTAGGGGCGATGGGTAAAATATGGTTTTGAGGGAACATTACTTCTGCTATACTTTTCCTTTCTATTTTTTTTTTTTTTTTTTTTTAAATGCTTGTAGGTGGTGTTGCCATGACAAACACAGCAGTTTGCCACAGCATTTTAAAATTACTCTCTTTGTGTGCAATTTATCACCTATTTCGTCATCGTCATCATCATCATCACCCCAACACCCCCCACCCCGCCCTCGATTTTGCTGAAGTCATTTCTTGTTGCTGTTCTTATTTCATGAGTGCTTACAGATTCACCAACAGGCAAAAATGGATTCATTCTTCCCTCTTCACAGCTGATAATTTATGTCATCATTATCATCTTTATTTATATACTTTTTTCATGAAAAGGAACAACTGTGCATGCTTAGTGCTATGTTTTTCTGAATAAATTTAATGTGTTTCTGTATATGTAACTCAATTCTCTCTGATTTCCTCCCCAATATTTTTCTCATTACTACAAACTTTATATTTAGTGGGTATATGTGTTTCAGCTGAAAAATGTGTGTAGTAATTAAAAAAAGAAAAGAAAAATAAGTCAGATTAAAGAATTTATTAATTGCTTAAAAATGACTTAGTTATATTTTGGGTACAATAATAAAGTTAGAAAATTAGAGTAATTGAACCTTTCTTTGCTGTAATGGCTTCTGGTAGTTTAATGGTAAAGCACACTTGAAAGTGGTTTCTCAGATTAAAATTGGAATGCAGGTTCAAATCCTGTCAGGAGGTACATTTACTTTAAAACTTTCGGTCTCTATGTCAGTAGACATTATTTTCGCTGTTTAAAAAAAAAATAGGTGTTTCTGCTCAAACATGTGTTTTCACTAAATATAATATTTATAGTAATAAAAAATGTCAAATTTAAAAAGAACCATTTAATAGCTTAAAAATTACTTTCCAGTATTTGTTGAATCAAGTTAGATATAAGTTTAAATTCTCTAATCGTCATTAAGAGCTGAAATCACTATTCATAGTCAGTGAGTTTAGCTGCTTAACCAAAGTATATGGATTGATTAATGTTTTTTTATTTTTTATTTAATTTTCCTTACAACTGTCAATCACCTGAAGGGAATAAAGAGTGGATTGTTTTCAATCCATACTGTTGACCAATGACCCTTTTGAGTAAGGATCAGGATATTAATGAAATCCTTCGATTTGCTGCACCAAATGAAAAGAATGAGAATTGAAGAAATCATTGGTTAATGACATTATGTTGAGATTGATGACTGCAAAGACCAAACTGAGGCACACATTGTTATCCTCAGGTTGGTCACAGAATGTCGACATCCGGTTCGTTTTTATCTATAATGTGTGAAATGCACAGTGCATGCCTCAGCAATGGAAGGAAGCAAACATTGTCATGGTCTACAAACAAAATGGGAACAAAGCTGATTGCAGAAACTACTGTGGGATCTCACTCTTTTCAGTGACAAGTAAAGTTCTTTCCAGTATTCTCCCCTTAACATCTCCTTGTGAAAATCATATACAAGGATCAGGATAAGTTATGAGGAAAAGCAACTAAAATTGAAGATGAAAAATTACTTGTAAGAAGTTGACAAGACTTTAGCTAATTGGAAAGCACTTAAAGCACACACCTTTGCCAATGACATTGTCAGTAAAACTGAATTTAATAAAAGAAAAACAGTTCATTGCAGGGGAGATAACTGTGTAAGTTTCCATTGGGGGGGGCTGTTGCTTTTTTTTTCTCTCTCTCTCTCTCTCTTTCTCTACCACCTCATCTATTTTGGCTTATATTTTTTATATATGAAATATCTTCTGAATAAAAAATATTATAGATTCCCCACTCCAAAATGTCAAATCTGAAAATGTCTTCTGTGTGCTGTGTCCTTTCAGAATGTAGGTGATTATGGCTATCCACAACTTCCTATCTTGTGTGGAACTTAGCAGTTCTTCTCCTTTTGCTAAGGCTCTCTTCACACAAACTTGTCAGTTAAGTGGCTCACTGTCTTCCCCACTATCTCTCTTACTCTCAGTGTAACCCATGAGGGTTAGGTTTTCCAACCTGTCCTTCTTCATTAAGAATTTCACCAATCTCTAAGTGTTCTTTCTGTTACCATTTTCTTGTTGCTTACTCACTCCATCCATAGACTTCTTGGTATTCTTCTGTAGAACCACATTTCTGCTGCTTCTAGATTTTTCCTTATCCATGGGGAGATTGTCCAGCATTCACTTTCATATAAGGGGATGGATATAGCAATCCAACACTGTTTTATTTGTTTCTAGCAAAATTTTTCCCTTTGGAATGCTTCTTTCACTAGTCCAATGTGCATTTGGATCTCGGTGTTGAATTTTTCATCCTCTGTTTCCAAATACTTCTGCACCTGCTTAATGTTTATATTTCCCATTTGTAACTCATATCTTTGGGTTTTTTCTCTTCCTGATGACCATCACTGAAATTAAGGACTTTTACAAATAGTGTGCGGACAAACAGACAAACATGGGGAAATAGAAAACCTCTAAGTTTATTAGCCGAAGTAATAAAGCACATATAATTTGTGTTTATATAAATAAATTACAGTCTCCATTTGTGCAGCTTTTGTGATGCAATAAGACCAAAACAGATTGTCACATATGTCATGATATGTAACGCACTTTCATAGGTGTCCCTCTGCAAGAACGGCCTTGAAATCACATCTTACAAGTCATGTAACTGAAATGGAAATCATTGACATTTAGTTTTTCTCCTGTCTTTCAGGAAAGTAAATTCTCTAATTTTCTCTACATATGCATTAAATTGCAATGTCTTGTCTTTTTCTTGAAAGTGCAATCTAATTTAAAAGATTTTAAATTGTTTTTCTGTTCTTTTTTGAAGTCCTGCTTTTATGATTGGAATTTTCATAGCAAAGAAAGAACCCTACAACACGTCATTTTCAATTCTTTCACATTTAGAAAACCTTTCTCTTTGCAGATTTGGACAAAATAAAATATTTGTTAGCATTTATACATAGATACATTGAGTTTGGCATCACTTTCAATTTAGAAAACCTACTGAACTGAATGGTTTTGCCTGTTTTTCTAAAATATCATGATTGTCTTGTCCTTTGATTGCTAAGATTAACAGAAGTGAAAGTTGATTTTCCTGCTTCTAATTTTCACTTTCTTTTTGTAACGAAAGAGAAAATCACTAAATCACCTACCTTGAAAAAGAGTTTGTGTTTTGTGCGTGGTCTGCCAAAGGAAAAATAAAGAAAATTGTTAACAAAAACATGCCACTTTAAGTATGAGAAGAACAATTTTTGAGCTTGGTGAGTATTGTATCTCATGTTTTTGGGATAACAGAAATAAATAAGGAAGACAAACTCATAAGTAAGTAATGAAATAGAAGGTTTACTACACAAAGGTACACTTAGCTATTGACCTAATGCTAACTCTCCTCAACTCTGCTTATGTCCTATATGACAGTGAGCGAAAGTGTGCTTGCCTTTTTTCTAATCTTGAATGTTTTATTTATATTCCACATGTTTAGTGATTCCTTCAAGATCAAAGCATCAGCTTGAAAATATCCTCACATTTTCAGAAATCTATTCTTGTGCTGAATGAATTGGTTGATGGAAATACATAAGAATACTTTTGTTTGCACTATTTTCTTTTCATTCTACCATTCATTAATAACCAAGGAAATACAGTCTTTCATGTTACGTTTTATCTAAATCAACCAATAAACAAAATGAGCTCCCCACTATAGAAAAGGTGAAGCACACCAGAGTTTCTTTTTCATTGCTACAATAACCCACCCCCTCCCTCTCTCTCTCTCTCTCTCTCTATATATATATATATATATATATATATATATATAGAGAGAGAGAGAGAAATTAAGATTTCTTTTTAATCACACGTTTTTATTACTTCAAATATTGCGTAGGTTAGGCCTGCAAATGGACGTAATATACACTGTTTAAAATAAATATGGGACATTATTTCAAACACTGGTATCCACTAATAATATTTTGAAGCAATAAAAATGTTGGATTAAAATAAATCCTTTAATACTTTAGATTTGTATGAATTTTCAAGAAAAATCTGAACAAATCATCCTTGAAAGGGAAAATCAAACCTTGCTGGGCTGTGACAATCTCTGTGGCTGAGCAGTCTAAAGTACTCCATATTAGATGGTAGTTTCTCCCTACGAATGCAAGTTCAAACCCAGCTGGAGAGCACATCTTCTATGTATCTAAAATAAGAATTTTTTGGTAGTATATTTTTGAAAGGACCACTTTCTAGAAATTCTAAATGGAGGATCATAGCTCTCCAATTATTTTTTTTTTTTTTTTTTTTTTTTGTGAATGAAAATGACTTCTTTTGGGAAATAATGTATAGGCATTTCTCATTGCCTTCTTCACAGTTTTGAATTCAGTTTTTCTGTTTTTCAGAAGATTTGCTCTATCAAAGCTAGAGAGTTCAGTCTATCCTACTATTTAATTCGTAGCTGCAGTAG
This sequence comes from Acanthosepion pharaonis, assembly GCA_903632075.3. Lineage (NCBI taxonomy): Eukaryota > Metazoa > Mollusca > Cephalopoda > Sepiida > Sepiidae > Acanthosepion > Acanthosepion pharaonis. Next base: position 1,793,707 of record CAHIKZ030000270.1, read on the forward strand.
AATGGACAGATCCATGCCTTTTCCTAGGGTAGCAGCACAAAGTGTACAAAACAGCCTTGGCCAAGATCCGAACTTATTATAAGTTATTTTTTTTTTCTTATAATAATTTTGTCAATTGTTCATCTACTTTGCATGGTTATAATTCTTTTTTTTTTTTTTTATTCTAGGGAGTGATTGGAACTGTTGAAAATATAAAATTGTCATTATGTTCATTCTCCATTTCATGATAGAAGAAATTTCTTTCTGTGAAGGATAATATACCTGTAGGTGGAGTGGTTCTTCAATTTATCTAGAACAAAACCAAAAAGTTATAAATTTTCAAATACTTAAATTTAGGGTTTTATTTGGGCATAGTTTGTTTCTGCTTCAACCCATATAACTGTCAATATACCAGCAAAGATTTTATATTTGGTTTTTTATATATATATATATATATATATATATATATATATATATATATATCTACCTGTCATCAAACAAGTAAAAAAAAAAAAAATGTCTCAAAATACTCTCTTGGGATGGGATATAAACTAAGTGTTTTTTTATTTTTTCACTCTGATATCTTCAAAATATGAAAGCAGTGTTATATTTCTGCCACTTTATTTTCCATCAAGTATTTGTAATAAATTAGTTATGACCTTAGTATTTATATCATTTTCTGTTTCTTTTTCAGGTGAGCTGGGTTGTATTTTTCTGCCTATTTTAAAGCCAACACCTCTCAATGGGTAATGTAAACTTCTAAATTGATTCTGACTCTTTGACTGAGTCTGCATGCTAGTCTTGATAAACATGACAGATGTTTGGATCAATTAATATCTTTGAATGTTGCTCTATTTACCTCCTATCAAATGCTCCTCCCTTTCCTCTTCTGATAAAATTTTGATCTTACCTGGTAGGGTTGTGATGGAGAAAGAGATAAGATCAGCAAATGATGTGGGGTTTACAGGCTTGAAGGTATTAATGACCACATTAATCAGTGTAACATTTCTTGCTGATCTTATCTTTCTGGAACCTGCTCTTTGCACCTGAGGAACTGTTACAGCCAAAGAGAACTTGGAATCTGAAACTTGAGATGAGTGCTTCCATGTTGGTGTCAACTAATGACTCTCTCCTTCAATGCACATCACCAAATCACAATACTATATGTTGCATTTTGTACCATCTCTGGTTTCAATTCTTCAGACCTCAATGCTAAATCATAGACTGCATCAAGAACAAACAAGTTTCATTTTTATATCTTGCTTTATTATATGAGGATCCATAGTTGTAGCATCATTTCTAGCAGGAAGCAAGA